>JADRCH010000125.1:5935074-5971607 GCA_019843965.1 Rhynchomys soricoides
TGATCACTCACAGAAGAAATTCACTTGATAATGATTCATTTACCTGCCATCCTTCCTGTCTTTTGTCCCACAAACCCTGACTGATGTGTTTAGTGATTACTTGCCCCATAGGCCACTTGTAATTCCACCCATGTTTCTAAGTGTGTTTCAGGGCCACAGAGACAAACAGAAGTATTTATAGTGTTATGTTTCTAAAGAAAAGGAATTTTTATCACTTAGTCATGAGAATAACTGTATATTCTTGATTTTTCTCGAGTGTTTTTCTGTCTTCTCCATATTTTCCATACTCCAAATGTGTTAGTTTGATGACCAAAAACTTGGATCAACTTTATTATGTAAACATAGTTGCCTATCCCCATTTGAGAGCTTTGGATGATTTTTAAATTTCATGAAAAGCATAATATACATGAAGCCTTACATAAATCTTACTGTAGAAAATTTGTCTCACTTTCTTTACCTGTACAATCAATAGACTCACATTGACTCTATAGAAGTGTTGTACTGATAACAAATTTGTAAATATGTCTCTAAAAAATTAGGTCATGTATATTTGTTTTGTATTGGCTATTTATTTGTGTAGGTGGAGGTGTCATTGCCCTAATTGGTTCTTGATTGTGTCAATAAAGATGGTGGAATCCAATCTCTGGGCAAAGGAAAAAAGATGGTATTTCTAGGTCCTGGGAGGAAGAGGCGGGACGAGAGGGCAGAAAATTGAAGGGCCACTGTCCCCATCTCCATAAAGCCAGTAGTCGACTATTCTGTGAAATGTATCCTTCTCTGGACAGTAATGCCTGAAGCCTGGCATTACTTCAGACATTTGTGCATAATAAGTCTGTCGGATTGATGATGCTTGGCTAAAAGGCCAGAGACAGATGCTCTTGGATTCTGAAAACTGGGGGTCTGTCCAGATAGTCAGCTGTCTGACCTTTGGCTTAGTTTTAGAAGCTATGTTTAGTGCTTCCTATATTTTCAGGTAATTTTTTGTTGTTCTCAGATTTCTGATGGGGTTGAAGACTAGTATTCGTCTCATAATCAAACTCAAGTTGTTTAACACAGAGTTTATAGAGTAGATGACATGTTTTCAAGTGATGTTACAGGCAAAAGTTCTAAACATAATCCAGGGATAGAATCATAATGTGTCCAGTTAGGAAATATGGGTACAGTGCCTTATCTAAATTGACAAATTGATGGACTGGATATCATTTGTACCTCACACTGTATAATTTACTTGTCATATTTTTTTTTTCAATTTATATCTGGGTGAAGAGGCTTTTTTCATTTTTTAATTTTTTTTATTGGACAGAAAAGGTGAGGTGTAGGTTGAGATGTTGTTTCCCTAATTGGTTCTTGATTGTGTCAAAGATGGTGAAAGACAATCATTGAGGTTTCTGGGTCCCAGGAGGAAGAGAAAGGGACGGAGGGGGGATTGGGGGGAGAGTCGGCCAGGCTTTAAGAGGAAGAACATGAATAATGTAAGATGTAAGGCCTCAGGACAACTAGAACTGGCCTCTGCCACCAGTGGAATTGTGATATAGGATAGCTAATGAGTTTAGAGTAATAGATTCTTCACCCAGACATTGAGTTATCTGGCTAGTTTTAAATATTAAGGCTGTTGGGTGTTTTCCATTCACGGTATTGAAGTGGGCTGGAAGAGAACACAGCTGGGGCAGAATTCGGTGGGTTTTGGGATGGGAGGATTGGGCAAAGGACCAGGATGGAGCTCCAGGGTAGAGGTAACCAAAACCAAGTGGAGTGTAGACTGGTGGGAGAGAAATCTGAGAGTTCTGGCTTGGCAAAGCTAGCCGAGATAAAGAGTGTGGACTAGCAAGTGTGGACTAGGTGGAGTGTGGACTGGCGAGTGCATAGCCCTGAGGAAGGAGCTAGTGTGGTTTGAAAACGACACACAGCATATTTGGTTTTGTTTCTTTGTGTGTTTGTTTGTTTGCCATGACCAAATACTGAGAGAAACAAGTTAGAGGAAAAAAAGTTATATTGATCATCTTGTTTCCAAGATTTTGGTCCATGGTAATCTGATTCCGCTGTTTGTGCACCAAAGCGAGAAAGAACTTAATGTAAGAAGGGTATGGAGCTGCAGAACTGTTCACTTCCTGGAAGCCAAGAATTAGCAGCAAAGACATTCAAGAGACAAGACATGAACATGGGACAAGATAAGGCAGAATCCCAGTGACATACTTCCTCCAAGGATCCCCTACATTCTAAAGATTCACCACTTCCTAATAATATCATTAGAACATGACCCCATAAATGAATAAATCCAATGATGAAGGCCTTGTAATGCAACGACTCTGAAAAATCCCTGTTAGCTGAGTCTTTAACACAAGAGCTTTGGGGCAAATGCAATCCAGAACACCGAGGTAGTAGATTACTGTGGTGAACCATTAGGTAGCTCTGTGGTTAGCCTTTTGAGGAAATACATGGTGTTTGCCAGAGCAGGGCCTCAGTTTATATCCAAAGTTCCTACTTCTCATCTTCCCTACCAGTGTTTGTAATTGCCACTCTCTTATTAAGGTTGCCCGTCCCTAGAGAATGGAAGTAGTCTCTCATTGTGGTTTGGTATTGAAGCTGTTTAACATCTTTCTCTCCCCATTTTTATGTTTCTTTTTTGGGGAAATGTTTACATTTTCTGTCCATTTAAGCTAAAACTGTCATCATGTTACCCTTGACTTATAAGATTTCTTCATGTATTCTAAATACAAGTCCCTTTTCAGATATACTATATGAAAAATCTCCCGTCCATGGCCTGGCTTTTCATTTTCTTAATTACATCATTCAGAGCACGAGGTGAGAATTTTGATGATATTTAGTCACTTATATTTTGAAGGTTTCTTGTGATGACACTGAGCCAAACCAGGTAATCCAGGGTAGATTTTCAATTCAGGATCGGCTGGTAAGCATCCTCAATTCATATGCAACCTTAATTTCCCCTGTCCTGTAATCTACTATATTCACAGGTCCAGGATTGAATTTAGGCATCTTTGGGAAGATATTACCTGTCCCCTACAGCATTATTTTTATTATTCTTTAAAGCTGAGTTTTCCTTCTATCACCATTGATAGACTGGTGTTGAAGAGAGGGGTTCACACAAGCTCTAAACCTGGGGATACAGGTAGCCAATTAGAAGGGATGCTAGCCCTTTCACGCCTCTTTTCTCTGCCATTGTTGTATTCCCTGCAATTGAAACATTATGTAGTTTAACAAGGAAAGGGCACATTATTTTGATTGCACTGACCATTCTCAGGTGATGGATGCTTGTGTGGAAAAAAAATGGCAGAAGGAGCAGTACAGCAGAAAGAAGAAGCGTAGCAGAAAAGGCGACACTATTGCAGTTGTCTCTCCACTCCTGCCATCCCTATCAACACCTCTAATGAGATAGAATTCATACACTTCACACTGGTAAAGTAAACAATGCAGTAGGTTTTAATACATTCAAAATTGTTGTGAGACCATCACTACTATGAGACCCTAGGAGAAAAAGAAAACATCAGTCACACACACACCCAAAAAAAACAAAAAAACAAAACTGTTTCCCTTGGCAGCCACTCTTTATTGTGCTCCAGGAAACACTGATCTTTCTCTGTGAATTTGCCTAGTCTGGACATTTCATAAATGGGATCGTGTAATAAATGGCCATTGGGATCTGAGTCCTTTCACTTACCATAATGCCTTCCCTTAGCAGCTCCATTCCCTTCTATGCGCAATCATCTTCTGTTGTCTTGTTATTATGGTATTCATCAGTTGATAGTCATTTTGGATTGTTTCCACTTTTTGATGATTGCGAATAATATTGCTATAAATATGCATTACAGGGTTTTGTGCCTACATGGTTTCAGTTCTCATGTGTATATACGGGAATATAATTTGGTGTCATTTGGTGGCTGGATGTTTAACATTTTGAGGAATTGCCAAGCTGTCTTTCAAACATACAGCTGCATCATTTTGCACTCTGTGCAAAAGTGTTCAAGGCTTCCATGGCTTCACTGTCTCCCCTACACTTGCCCTTGTCTCTCCTTTTGATTAGAGGCATCTTGGTGGATGTGAAGTGGTATCTCTGTGTGACTTTGATTGGCGTTTCACTAATGACTGATGCCACTGAGTATCTAATCGTGGGCTTTGCGCAGTTGTCTATCCAGTTTCACTGAAACCAACTCAAGCATCCAATAATGGTGAACACCATTGATGATTCCCTCTTCCTTGAAATTATCCCTTCTCTGGGCAGATTCTGGAACTTGCCATCTCTTGGTTTATCATATTGGTAGGTTAAGTCTTCTTTCTCTTCCTTACAAGAGCTGAGCAGGCTCTGTCATTTCTCTGTCCTAGGCGGCTGAGTGGGTTGTCAGAATCCTGTGATTAGGCTGTCACTTAAAAGTTTATGTCACTGTATCATGTACCAGGAAGAGCTGAGATCATGCCCTTAGGGAAAAATCACCTAGACAGTGAGCTGTTTACTGTCTTTGGTGTCATGGCAAGTTTCAAATGGTTGCCAATGATCGAGAGTAGTATTTCCAGAACTGAATGGTAGCAGCATTTAGAAATAGCTCTGATGAGTGAATCCAGGGGAGCAAGCTATAGAACAGGAATCAGAGACAAGTCCAGATCTGGAGTCACTGGCATGGCCTTAAATACAGACAAAAAGCAGTGCAGAAATCCTAGGCAATTGATGGAGATAGGTCTCTACATAACACAGCAGGGCAGGGCAAACAAAATGTTAACCTCAGTGTTCAACATGAGTACATTTCATAGGGGTAGGCCTAAGAACAAGACCGATGGTCTTATCCAATGGCTCTCAAAGTATGACCCTAGACCAGCATCCCTTAGGAATCTATTAGAAAGTAAATTAGAAGGCTCTTAATTATAGCAATACCCAGATTTTTACTGCACTTTGAGAAACATTAATCAAAGCAACAGAAACATTCTGGCAGAAAGAGATACTTTAACTACACAAGAGTTAAGGAGCTTGTTAAGTATCATTCTTGCTAATATAAGAACCAGTCACTGAATGTGACCTCTGGTCTTCAGACTGCATGTTTTTAGCAGTAAAGATACTCCTACTGCATCTGCATATATTCAGCACACGGTGCTAAGTAGCATAACACGCTTATGACAAACATGACCTTAGATGGCTTGAGACTTAGGCCTATAAGAAGGGAGTACTTTAGTCCTTCTTATAGAGAAGAATAGGTAACTTCTGTGGAGAGGTAACAGCTTGTACATGGGAGATCCAACTGTATTGGGCATACTGTACTCTAGGTAAAAGCTATTCGTTTTATATCCGTACCCTCTTGCAATTTGAGTACAGAGCACTGATCTGGAGCTTGTGATGATTAATGTATAAAGAAGATGGCAGAGAACAGGTGAATGACATCGAGGAAGAAAGGAAGAAAAAAATTAAAGCAAGATTTTCAACTGATGATTGAGTGGGCTCTCATCAGGTCCTCAGCCATTTCTGCTCCCTGCCTTCTCTGATCTGATGTCTGAATCCTTCAGCCACTGAGCACAGTGAATTTCCTCTTCGGCTTGTGTTGCATGCCTTTCTTTTTAAAATTTAGTTCCTGGGTGGTTTATCACTTACTTCTCCATGTTTATTTGTATCTGTCTCCCTCTCTCTGCGATCAAATAGTCAGAGACTTAAGTATGCCTATATCCCAGTTGCTGAGGGATTTTAGGCCAGGCTTTCTCATTGACTGCAGGATATTCAGGCAGAAACATGTCACAGTGTGGAGACTGTGTGCTGAGAGACTAACACCAAGCTCCACTTTATTCCACCCACCATGGATAGCCTTGCTTGCTGCCTCTCTTGAAATTACTTATCTTTCTCCCTTCCTTATACACAAAGCCACAGAGACACTTCATGTTCTGTTCTCTGGAGGTCTATGGTTATAGCCCAAACTCAGTAATCAATCTAAGGTGGACAAGATTGGCAATGTGCTTTGATTCTCTACTTGCTTTTCATAAGCTTTTCCATTTTCCAATCTCTTCAACTGATAATAGATGCAGGAATGTAGCTCAAGGGCATGAATAAAGTTTAGGCTTAGAAAGATACAATAGAAGCCATTGGTAGAGTAAAACTACCAGAGTAAAACTACTAAGCTACTAGAGAGTAGCTTAGCCCTGAAGAATGCATGTGAGTACTGTTTAATGATCTCTGCTTAATAAGACAGCAGTGTCTATTACCTGGTGCTTTAGTAGCCTAGACTAGGGAAGGGGGGATTTAAAAGATTAAGTGCATGTCAGTAAAATGGCTTAGCAGGTGAAGGTACTTGTTGCCAAGACTTACAACCGGAGTTTAATCCCAAGAATGTGCAAGGTGGGAGGACTGAGCATGCTGCCAGTTGTCCTTTGTCCATCTGATCTACACACACACACACACACACACACACACACACACTATAAATTTTAAGTTTTTTCAAAAGATTACATTCACAGAATTATTGTGTATGTTGGTGAAGAACGAGAGAATAAGAGAGAGTGACATTATTTTCTATGAGGATTCCACCACTTTCTGTAGACCTGAGCCTTGTCCTCTCCGAGCATCGGTTTCTCCTTCTGTAAAATGAAGAACACTTCAGAAAGGAATTGTGGGAGTACTTAACGAAAAACTATCCAGTACTAATACAAGCATTGGTTGTCATAGTCAATATGAATAAATGAGAGTATGTACATTACAGCTGTGTAATTGTTACTCAATGCCACTGTTCTTGATTTGGCCCATTCCACTTCTGTTTTTCACTAACTCACTGGTTACTTATGCACTCCTTTGCTGGCCAGGTCTTCTTTGTTGTCAGTTCCAGAGTCACAGCAGCCATCTCTTAAGACATACTGTCATTTCAAAGCACAGGCTAACTACAACCCAGACTGACAGTGACGAATAATTCCACGGAGCCTATAATGGACTCTGGCATTTCCCTCAAACTCCTGTATGCCACCAGGTTGTTCCCTCTTGTTTTGTGATTCTTTATTCTCAACAGATTTCAAATGTAGTTTCTGAAGGTGAACATCATCTTCCTCTGAAAAATAATCCAACAAGAAATAGTGGACAGTAATTGGCCTCCAGGAAAGCATCACTGTCAAGTCAAAAGATAGAAGGGGAATTAAACACATTTTTTTCCTTTCTTTTATATTTCAGCATGTACATGTACATATTCTTCCAAGGAAGGCAGGGGACTTCCGCAGGAATGACAACATCTATGATGAGGTGAGTCTGTCCTTTGTGACTTTATTATTTGATCACAAGGCCTGTCAGTGTGATGAAATCAACCCAATTAACCATATGTCACCCCAGACGGGATCTTAAATGGTATTCTACCCAGCAGAACTCAGAAAGTGGCAGTAGAAGCTAACAAGCCAAGAGTGACCATCAGGAGAATCTAAAATAAATGATTTATAATGATATCTTCTTACTCAAGCCAAGTGGCCTTGTGATTTCTGCTCTGTCATGTTCACTAGGGCACTTAATATCTGTGTAAAGACATAATCCTGAATCACCATAGATAATATAAACTGTTAACAGTAGAAATCAAGCAGAGTTGCATCTAATTCTTTGAGACAAATATGCTAACATTGGGAGCTGGGGAAATGGCTCAGTGGATAAATTACTTGTCCTGTAAGCATAAGAATGTGAGTTTGGCTCCCCAGAACCCCTATAAAAACATAAGAATAGCAGTAGATGCATGTATTAACAAAATTAATTAGTAACAAAATGGTTATGAAGGAGATGGGAGGATCCCTGGGGCTCATTGGCCAGCTACTATAGCTAAATCAGTGAGCTCCATGGCCAAGGAGACCCTATCTGAAGAAAAACAAAGATGAAGAAGTGATGGAGAAAGATACTCAGTGCCAACCTCCAGCATATGTACATACATATGGAAGTATACTACCATTTACACACATATACACCCTACACGTTCAAAAACATGCTGCCTTTGCACTTAGCACACCTGTAGACTCAACTTGTCTCTCCAAAGAGCATGTATTCAAAGTTCAACCTTGAGATATCCTGAACAGAAAGTGCACTGATTTAAATGGCATACATGTGATTTGAATCTCCTGAACATTTTAGAAGTTGCATGATGTCTTGGATCTTTCCATCCAAAGATACCAATGTCAAATCAATATTGCATGAACCATCACGGGCTGTGCAATCACCTCTAGGGTCTTGTCCACAGGAGAACCAGTGTCTGTTTGTGCTGTGTGAAACACAGTGCAAGGTAGAATAAGTTAGAAGAAAATGAAAAGTGATGTCTGTTTGCATACTACCTATAGCCAATGAACACAAACTCTGGTCAGATGGTGCCAGTGCTGTAGGGTATTTGTTTTAAAAGCACGTTGGCTATAACAAGGAAAGGTGCATGGGTCAATTAACAATGTTGGTTTTGGGTATCAGATAGGACAAGCAGATTTTAGTCATGTGTTTGATACTCTATTTCCAGAACTTTGGAAACAATTTTCATTTTATCTCTCATTTTGGTTGTTTATAATGGGCTTCCGCCAACTCTATGAATATATTTAGCTGGTCCCTAGGGGCCATGTGGACTATACATCTCTGTGTACATTCATAGGGTTTTTCCTAATTAACTGGGTATTAAAATGGCTACCAAAACACTGAAAATAAAAACCAGGAGGTTGGGATTTAATAAAGAAATTCTTCCATGACTCTCCTGGGACTTGGTGGATGTTTTGATGTCCTTTCCTACACTTGCAGTGCACTTGCATAGGGTGGACACCCTCTAGCTGCTAGTTTTGAGTGCTGGTTTGTGACCTAGTAGCTGAAACTCTTATTTTTCAGGATTAACTTTGATATAATGTGTTTGGGTAGATGGCAAAGGCACAGGGAACAATTATTACATGTATCAAACCCCTCCCAAGTGATTCTGATGCAGATCTAGGTGGAGAAGTAGGTGCTGTCTACAACCCCAGCTTCCCAAAACCTCAAAACACTCTTATGTGAACTCAGTTTTAGCAGATGTAGAATACAGGTTGGGGATTGGTAATGGCAGTCTATGTGGGAAGAAAATCAGAGTTACAGGATTATTGTATGCAGGGATATATTAAAAACACAAGTACAAAGCATGTTAATGTAAACCAAGGTTAATAAAATGTTGCCAAGTACAAGTTATTTTAATGAATAAATTACCACATGATTTATATACAAGTTGATGTGGCTGGAGTCGTGGCTAAAGTGCTTGAAAACACTGCTTTCTTAGGCTGATCAGTCACCTTGAATCTTGTTTATGCTCCAAATGTGCTATTGACAGAAGCTGTGTGAAGACATTTCAGCTCCAGACAAGACACAATGGCTGACATTGCACATGGCCTTTCTCTCTCTAATACTCTCTTGCCCTTCCTGCATGCTCTACTGGCATCACTAGACTCACAAATAACACAACACACATTCCTCTGTTCCACGTATCTCCTCTGTACGAAAAACTAATTTCCATAAAGATGATTTTTTTTCAGTCAAGAGTAGCTTATAATATACTCTATAGAGACATTGGTACAAGACTAGAAAGGGATTGAACAACAGAATGAAGTTCATTGCAACCTACTGAGGAGGTGACAATCAATAATGTCACTTGGCTTCCATGTCTTAATGTTCTTATCTTTAAAATGGATAGTATATACCCCTTCAAAAGCTGTGTATATGCATTATGTGACATACAGCTCCTGAAAGCAGATTTGGGGGTTGGTATATACTTGTTAATTTTGCCTTTGAACATATACAGAGGGCAAGTAAAGGGAACCCCAATTTTAAGCCAGGTTGTTGGATGTCCTCATTTAGTACTGTTTTTCAGAGTAAATAAAACACTGCATTTCCAATTTTCTCTCTGCCTTTAGCCACTCAGACTCAGTTTAATCTTCCTCTTTGTTTGAGAAGCTTCTCTCATTTGAGTACATAATAAAGTAATGTCTAGCAAGAGACATGGGGAACATGAAACATCGAGCAGGCATTATTGGTACACGATGTAATGTACATTAGACTGAGTGATCTTAATCAGAAATGATAGGGTGATGAGGGATGACATTCTTTATACTGATGAAATCACTCACTGTGGATTATGCATCTCCCTGTGACACAACAAACAGGCTGCCTTGAAGGCAGATGGGTGGGAAATAGAAACAGTGAGAGCCCGAGCTCAGGGGATGTATTTGCACTCCTACTACTGTAGCCTTATAAAGGGTTACCTAAAGAAGTCCTTGGTTAAGTTGGTCGTAAAGTTATATTCTTTGTGAGCACAATTTTAAAGCAGATAGTGATGACTGTAGAAGATTCACAGAAGGGGTGCAAGATGGCAAGTTCTGGAAACAGAGGGTGAAGACTGAGGAGGACCATGTATAAAAGAAGACAGTCACTGATACTAAACATCTGGGGAAAAGGTTAAAAGGCACTAAACATGTTCTATGTGGAATTAATATGTTTTGTGTGATCTCTAAGGAAATGATCAAGCAGAATCAGGCTGCAAGGAGGCAGGTGTCAACATCCAAAAAGAATACATAACATGTAGAAATGAACTTCTAACAGGTAGACTGACCTTTGTGAAGCAGCAAGGGTCCCATCCCTAAATCCCTTCAGGTCATGACTATTTGGAAGGATGTGTACGGTTAGTACAGGGACCACATGGTTCTGTACCTCCTGCCTTCTCACACATTCCCTCAATTATCTTCCCTTGTAGATGCTTCAAGCTCTGTAACAAATAGTGCTTTTTTTCTGATTAGTACTGTGACACTTGAGTGACTGCCTAACAAAACCATCTTCTTTTGTTTAGTTCTTAGAAATACAAGATGTAAGTCTTTCTTGACTTATCTGAGACTGTCTTCTATCGAATTTTCTCATTCCCAGCCTCTTCCTGCCTTTTCTAGCTCAGCATTGCATATTGATGATCTGTGAGCTGGCTTGCTTCCTCATGTGTGTTTTGTCATTCCCTGCAAAGCACTTTTTAATGATGTGCTTCATTTTTGTCTGAAAAGTACTTTTTAATGAGATGAAATGCTGCTAAGCATGTCACTCATGCCGTAGGTCAGTAGAGCTCACACAGTTGTGTCTCTTGCATGTCCTTATAACCCTCCCATGGGCTGTGTCTATGTGTCTTTACAGAGTTTCTTTACACTGAGCATTCAAGTCTTTCCCACAAATATAGAATGAGAGAGGTCAACATGAACAGGGCTGGTTCCAACGCCTTTTAAGTTTGAACTCCTGTCCCAATCCATCTCTTGTCTCTACCATTCAAATGTTTCTGTTCTCGGGAACATCTGTCAGGCTCAGGCCAACCATCTGTAATATCTGTTTCCCTTTCCTGTTTGTTTGCTTCTTTACAATATGGAGGTCCAAAGGGATTTCTTCAGCCTCAATGTTGAGCCCTGCCCACTTCTACGCCAGTCTCCTTCACATATAGCTTGCTTTTGCCAAACTAGCATTGGTTCTCCTACCTCAGAGTCTTCGCACAAATTGTTTTCTGCATGCAATATCTGACATTAGCTCCCCTTCATGTAGGTCTGTGTGTAACTCAAACTCACCTCCTCCAAGAGCCCTTCTTCCTTCTCTTCCTTCTCTTCTGATATATAGCTAAAATAACCAGCCTTCTGTCCTTAGTCAAGTAGCTCCTTCTTATTAGGATGCCTGTTACATCCTTAACAACTCACTCAATATAATAATTAGTTTATATGCAACACTGGCATACCGCAAGTGCATTGTAAAGCTTTGGGAGCAGGGACCTAGTCTGGTATAGGGTGGATCCACAGTGAATATCTGTCAACTACTTACACATATGAGAGAACAAGAGTCACACTTCAAGAACTCAAAATTCCCTACAAGCTGAAACATAATTTACAGAGAGTGCATCTTGCTTTCAGGGGGTTGATTCATTAACTCCTAGCTACACTGAATGTGAGTAGAACATGATGCTATCAGCCATCTAAGGTTAATTTAATGGGGCATTGATGGAACAGAATCCTTTGGTCAGAAATCAGCGTGCTGCAGAAGGGTTGAAAAGTGCAGCCCACCAGAAAGGTTTGGAGAAGCAATTATAAGCCTTTTCTGATTGCTAAGCAAGTCTTGTAGACTTGCATCGAGGATGATAAGTTACTTTCCCTCTTGAAGCCTAGATCTGTCTGCCTAGAACAGAAATAGATGTGAAGTTTGCTGAAAGCAAGCTGGTGAGCCACTCTGCCCTTCATTCTGACCTTATCTTGGGGTTTATCTTCCCTTGTTCTCCCTCAAGCTTCATGCCTTGGATTGTCAAGTACTTTACTCCCCCTTCCAGCTCCCACATTTCAGAGCATGAGCCTCTCTCATCAAACTGAGTGTAAACTCCACCCTTTCTAAAGCATATAGGCCTCCACTGACTTTCACTGCTCTCCATACAGATATGTGCATCCCATAAACTCTGTGTTGTATTTTCTTGGAACTTGCATAAATTATATAAGGCCTGCTTTGAACTCTCCAGAACCTCTGTTATCTTGACAAGTTGATGAGGATTATGATAATGACACAAATTGTTCCTTGGATCAAAGAGCATGCATCACTAATGTGCAGGAGGGGAGTGCCCATTGCTGAATGCCATGGTATATCATTGAATTAGCTCAGTTAAGACTTGTCCTGACTGTGTTTCAAATAAGCAAGACTCATAACTTGATTGGCCAATTCATCAGATGTCTATGGATGACATTGAATGGCTATGATTGTGTGCTATGTATAAAACCCATTGCTTCTTTTTTCTAAGGAGTGCTTAATATTAAAGCAAACGGGAATTGCAATTGGAAAAATGCACCCATGAACTTAATAGACAGAGAACCATGGGTTCAAGCATGTCTTGGAGAATAATTGCTTGGCTTAACACAATGCATCAGCAAAATCAATTTACACAAATTCAGGTCATTTGGCCCTGAGGGCTTAAGAAACACATTATATTGCTGATGATATTTATTGTTGAACTTGGATCTCTTTCACACATCATTTGATGATGTACTCAAATCCCATGATTCCATAGTTGATTTTGCAAAAGGGAAGGAATTTTCAGTGAGACAGTTAATTAGCTGCGTTCCCTCTGGTTTCACTGATCTCTTCCTAGTGATTGCCAAGCTTCTGAGTTCATGAGAACCTTAGAATGCAAACATTAATACCTCCTGATCAGATTAAAATGGCAACTCTATGTGTTTTCTGCACTCTTTGGGACATTTAAGTAAAAAAATCTGAATAGGATAAGAGCATCGTCATTCTTAATTAAATGATATGCTGGCATATGCTGTCTATATGCTTCTTTGAATGTTCTCTGACTACCTAATTGAAGAGGCTTGGACTACTGTTTCCATGGCACATTACTATACTACTAAATCTTTATTATCTCTCACAGAAGAAGGTAAAATTAGAAAAAGTGACTTATCAGGTTAAAAATTATTTCTGCTCCCTTTTCCCCATGAAAAGGAATATTAGAGAAAATCAGGTTGGTTTCATGTTTACTAGTGTTTACTCAGCATAGTAGAAAGGCAAAACAGAATGATGATGGTGGTGGTAGTGTAGTGAAGATGATGGGTTGGGGACTGTCTTAGTTAGGGTTTCCATTGCTGTGAAGAGACACTACAACCAAGGTAACTCTTCTAAGGGATAACATCTAACTGGGGCCGGCTTACAAGTTCACAGGGTCAGTCCATTTATTATCAAGGTGGGAGCATGGCAGTGTCTAGGCAGGCATGGCACTAGAATAGCTGAAAGCTCTACTTCTTGTTCTGAAGGCAAACAAGAGAAGACTGGCTTTCAGGCAGCTAGCAGGAAGGTCTGTCAAAGCCTACCCCCACAGTGGCATACTTCCTCCAACAAGGCCATACCTCCTAATAGAACCAATCCCTAGGCCAAGCATATCCAAACCACCTCAAGGACTGCCAAAGACAATCATGAATTCACTGCATCAAAGAATCAGATCACCAAAAGAAAACACAATACACAACTGATGAGGATCCCTGTATGAGCCCTGGAGCAAAAGACACAACTTCTATGAAGTCTTTGTTTTTCTCATTAGAATTTACATTAACAGATATCACATTAGGTCATTTTTTTTTTTCTCAAAATTTCTCTGCTATGTCACTTGACCATCTTCAGTTGCATGTTAGTCATGCTTTAGCAAGAATAATGTGAATCATATGGCACTCAATGTATGGCATTTATGGCAAAAGCACTTCTTAAAGCTCCCTCATCATTTCCTGAATAAGACTTTGCTGTGCAGAGTCCTATGTGATCTTCATGGTAAACTCAGTCTCTAGTCAAACCCTACAAGACAGCTAGAAGGTCTCTGCTGGTGAGGATGTGAAATGCCTGCTCTGAGACATTCTTGTTGCTGGTGTCCCTCTGTCTTCTGACGTGCTTCTCACAGGGCAATCCTTAGTCTCATTGTGATGGCTCCAGTCAAACACCCATGAGGCATGGTGCCTAAAGAATAGGCTAAGCGTGTACTTTAAAAACAACAACAACAACAACAACAACAACAAAAAAAAAACCCTTCATTTGGCTTATATTCAATGTTCTTTACATAACTACTAATAAATTATCACTTAAGATTAAATATTTTGACAGTTTGGATATCTATGATGCAATAAGGCAAATTACTAAGCAAAAATTCTTTTGAATCCATAATATTTAGATGACTGAGAATGTAGGCCTCAGGGAAGAGAAAAAGTTACTGTAGTAATAACTTATGAGCCCAAACAGGTAAATAATGCAGAGAGAAGAGAGACATTAATTAATCATAACTATATTTTTATCCGTGGAAATTATTATGGCCTCAAAGAGAAAAGATCCCAAGTATTTCACCTACTCTCTTGAAAGAACAACATAAACATGAGCAAGAATTATGGAGAGGGGAGAAAACAAAGTTTATTATATTTTAAAGAATTATAAATGATTTTGCTTTTTGGCTATCAGTTTACAATCTTTTGATAAAGTATTCATATACTTAAAATAATCTTTATGATAAGTCCCATTACCTCTGTTTTTGATACAGGATTTATAGTTGGAATCCATGTGTCACATGCCAGCACAGGGGCATCATACTGCTGTCAAGGTTTTGCTTTTCTTACCACAAGGTGGTATCCACCATGGATGTCCCCAGTCTCTAAACAATGCTCAAGAGGAGACATCTAAGTATATTTATAGATATTTTAGATTAACAAAGATTTAAAAAGGAGCATGTGAACTTAAATTTAATAATAGAGTTTTTAACCAAAAACAACCAGAAGATTATCATTTCAGCATTTAGATACTATAAAATATTACTAACACAATATTTATATTATTTTGTGGTATAGGTCTTTGAAACCTAGTATATATTATACATTCTCAATACATCTCGCTTCACGTTAGGCACAGGTGGTAGGTAAGTACCAAATTAAATAGGACAGTTCTAGAGTTCTTTAAACCAGAGATGATGATGATGATGACGACGATGATGATGATTAACTTAAATCTGTTTTACTTTCATCCTGCCTATCTAAGTCCAGAAGACAGTAGTGTGCTTTTCATGACCTCAAAGTACAAAAGTCATCAAATGATTAAGCTAGGGGGCTACTGTCTGCTATCAAAGATCTTGCTGGAATTTTAAAAATGAACCGGCCAGTCAGATGGCCACATGGAAGGTACTTTCATTTTCTGTCTGTTTGTTGTCAGTACTACCAGCGATGCTCATGAAATGATCCAAGGACTTTGCGGAAGGAGGGGCACTGTCTGAGTCATTATTTCTGCTGACAGTCACCTTTGCAATGGGTGGCCTACTTGGCTGAAATTTCACATTCACTTTTGAAAGGAGATGCAATGTTCTTTTGTGGTAACATCATGTAAGATTAAGCATGGCGATCCAGATCCAGCTTGCTGGTGCTCAGTCTATATTCCATGGGCTTGAACAAATTGCACAGCTTTTCCATGTCTCAGGTTTTTTCATCTATAAAATATGTGTGGGGTTGCTATGCAAATGGAATGGCTTCTTCTGTACGACACCTTAGGACACAAAGAAGTGCTCAGTAAATATTCGCCATAATAATTGCATGTGTATTAATAGTATTATCATTATCCTGATAGAGCCTGTAGTAAGGATCTGGTAGAGTGAGTTTGGCAGGTGACAGATCAGAGCTCATCTTCTGACGGCACAGAACCCATCTGAGAGCTTTCTGCCACCATATGCATGGAGAAATAGAGCCTTCAAAGACAGTTGTTTGTGAGCACGTTAACTTTCAAACAGTCTCAAACACCTGCATGATCCTGTCATTTAGACATGAGAAGAGAATGTCTTCTGAAGAGAAAATACTGAATTAGAAGTTTATTCTAGGACTTTCCAATCACTTCAACAAACTGGCAAGCAGTGTTTTCTAGAAACGGTTGATATGCAACTTCCACATCCCAACTTCTTCCTTAGATCCTTAATGGCAAAGCTTGTTTACACCAAAATCTGTTGAGTACAACCTTCTCTCTTTGTTTCACCCTTTGCTTTGGTCTTTATTTTCATGGAAAGTCAAAGATAGTGAGCTAAGCATTTTTCTTGGCTGTGATTTCTGGACACACACACACACACTAATACCTTAGATATTTTGTAAGCCCTACAAGTCTTGGATATACCCCTGCTAATTAAGTATGTAAAAGATTGAACAAAATGGCATTTACAAAGTTACCAGTTTGGGTTGGTTGTTGCTGGTTCTGCTTTTAGGATAGGGCCCATGAGTTTGCCAGCTAAGGAACTTCATTAAAACTCCTTTTTGCTTAAATACAAGGAAATCAGCAACACACTCTAGTCCAGCTTCTACAATTCCCAGGGTCATTCTTTCGAAGCTGATTTTGTACACCAAACCTCTTAAATACTTTTGCAAGCCTTATAGTGTATTCATGTCATGATAACACACTAAAATATTTAAAAGGAAATCGCTGCCTTATTTTTGCTCAAAAAGAAACAGCCCTTGCTTACAACTCTCAATGGGCCGTAAATATCTTCTAGGCCAGCTGCTCCAGTACCCATTGGAAATCCGCCTTACATTACTGGTAACTAAGGAACTCATTGAATAGTCCCTTTGCACTGGAATGCAGCCTTGTTCTAGCACATATACTTTTCTTTCAGAAAAATCTTGTTTCTTCTTAGACCAGTTTCGTCATTATTAGAAGGGCATTGCATGCTTGGGTCAAGTACACTAAGAACTTTCTGCTCATTTTCTCTGGAGATCTTAGCCATCTCTTCATACACTAGGTATGTCTATTATGTGCATAGCTTTCCTGGAATGTTTTGTTTTGTTTTTTAATTCGGGTCTCATCTCAACACTGAGAATTTCAGAAATTTGGTGGATTCAGCAGCTCCCAATCTGGGATAAAGCTGAATTAGACTTGAGGAAGCAGAGGGGCAAAATTGTGCTCACTAGGTGATGCTCTCAAATGGAGAAGAAAAGCTGATTTTATTGGATATTAGCAATCTGATAAGTTAATACATCCAAAAGGACATTTACCTGTGTTTCTTCTCCTTGGGTAGACCTCATAACAAGTTTTAGGATAACAGAGAATAAGGGAACAGACCTGAGCTTCAAGTTTGGGCTGCCTGTTTCTAGCTTGGCCTCTCCTCAATACTTAGCTCACAAACACCAGAAATATCTTCCTCACCTCCTCCTCACTACTTCTAACATGCAAAAAACAAAAATCAAAAAACAAAAAACAAAAAGCAAAAACAAAACCCTCAACTATCTCATAGGACAAGTTCCTCTAGGACATTAGTTATTCTAAGTCTTATTTCCCCAATTCTTGGATCCCTAGCCTCAGTTTCCCCTTCCTCACTCAGCAACAAGGCCCCATAATTCTCAGCATTACGTTCCTTTCTGCCAAAATGTTCTTTTTGTACCTCAATTGTACATAAACATTTCACATTCTTAAATGTCAAAGGATAACAGCATATTTTTCAAACCAACAAGACCTCTAGAAGAGAATGGAACTTTAAAGCTGGAAGATTAAGCCTTAATTTAGGTATCAGTGGGACTAGTAACTCCCAAACCAACCCCAGAGGGCAGGTCTGTACCCCAAGTTCATATCCGGAGTCTACCTGAAAAGTAATTTGGTAAATGCCTCCCCCACTCCGAGAACCCAACCAATGCACTCATGACAGACCATCCACATGTGCTTTCATATTTGGAACTGTGTCACACCCTGCCAAAACAGTAATAAAAACTTCTCTGTCACCCTCTAAGGTCAAAAATGTTCCTATCTATGTCAGTCTCCACATTACCCTGGAGTGACTGCCTACTGAGTTTGAATATGGAAAGTGCCCCAAGCCAAGAAATCCTTTCAAAAGTAGAAAAGTCCCATAATAAGGATGCTGATGGTGATGATTTTAATGATGAGAAATAGAAACACTAAGAAAATGAAAAGGAAAGCCAAACAAACAAGCCAGAAATAAATTTACCACTAGAAAATCCAAAGAATATGTAGATAGTCAACACCTTGAATATCATCACAAAGAGGTCTAGTTTAAACTTCTTACCTCCAATAATCAGATAATAAAATTTGACAAGTCACCCTGTTTCTTCAAATTTGCTGTAGCAGCAAATAAAAACAATGAGTATAACCATCAAACTGTAGGATGTTGCCTAACATCTTGGGCCAGTTCCTCTTGCACTTGGATGCCGAGTTAGTGCTGTAAAGTAGGACTCTTCAGTAGGCAGTGGGTCACATTTAGCCAAGAGAGGTAGCAAGGGCATAGCACAGCAGTTACTACTGAAATATTAGCCTGATGTCCATGAGGGAGGAATGAGTGGCAATGACTATGCTATATTGGAAAGTAGAAGCCACTGAGATACCCAGCATAGTGCTCTCTGATAAAGGCTTCAAGAATATTGTGAAAGAAGTAGCCGCTTGGAAATGGGGTGTTTGAAAGTCCTCCCATAGAGGCTAATATCCTGGCTTTGTGTCTGATGAGATTATGGGCCATTTATTTTGTCTCCTACTCAGTTCCCCTATGTTCCAGCTGGGATGGATTCATCTTGGTCACCTCAAAGCCTGCTTTCAGCTCTGGTTCCTTGTGATGCTATGACACTAAATAGTTCAATCAGGAAATATCCACTTGCCCCAAGGACTCCTTCCCTTTGATTTCCAGGAGGAGGCCACATTAGCATAGCAGAAAGGATATTTACATCGCAGTTGACTTTTAAAATTCACTGAGAGTGGAAGATAAAAGGAAAACATACCAGATGGAGTGTGAACACCCTACTATTTCAAAACACAGCCATTTTCACTAACTTAGTTGGCACAAACTTAAAATTAAATATCATCCTGATTGCTATTTACAGTTGTCAACATGACAACTACAGTTTGTTTCCAAAGGAGCAAAGATGGTGCTAAGACTGACTAGAGTATTTTGGAATTGTATTTTTGATGGAAACATTAAGAGAATAATCAATTGGATATGAAAATATCAGGGAAATCATGAAGGCAATTGAGACATAACTCAACACCTGAATTTCTAGAAAGACTCCCAGCAAAGACACTTCGAGCACATCTACCAAGTAAACTTCAGTGTCTTCAATTTTCACTGGTCCTACATGCTGTGATTCTTGATGGGTTTTTAGTTTCAGACTCCTTTTAGAAAACCTTTCCCGAACTAGTTATGTGTTTTTAAAACATGCTTACAAAGACAGGTTAGATTTTGCGCTTGCTTTTAGAATTGTTTAAGTCCTACTTGCAGAAACTCCAACACAGTAAAGAGAAGAATGAGCTGGAAGCATGAAAGCTTACTGGCTGGTTTTAATGGGAAATATCGTCATCTCAGGCATTTGAGTGTTTGGTCCCCAGTTGCTGGTGCTGTTTAGGGAGGCTTAGGAATTGTGTGTGGTCTTAGAGAAAGTTTGTCACTGGAGGCAAGCTTTAAGTTTAAAGACTCTTGCCATTTCTAGATCATGCCCTCTGCTTCATGCCTGACATACAAATTGGGAGCTCTCCAGTGCTGCTTTCAGCCCAGGCCGGCTACCTGCCTCCCTATCATGCCCTCTATCCCAGGGGAACCATAAACCCTTTCTTCTTTAATTTGCCTTGATGGTGGTGTTTTATCAAAAGAAAAGTGACTAAAGCAGTTACTAAGACTGACTTTGTTCAAAAGGTTTATACACTTTCATGTCCAACTAAAATCAAGGAATGCCATTTGTGGCCTTTGGCTTCAGCATTTCCTTCTAAATTTCGGCTCTCTGAATTCAGAAGCATTGTGCTAATTTATTCTCAGAGTAAATGTCACACATGCACTTAGGATGCCCAGTGAGGAAGGGGAGACTTCTGCAAAGGAAATTCCTTAAAGGCTTTGAATGGCACTGTTCTTCAGGTATCCAGCAATTAACACAGCTGATGTCCAGATCTCTCACCTTTTAACTAAAGGTCCACTCCTAGGGTTACACAGCGGCTTCCAGAAAACTGGCCACTGGGATAAATGATTATTTGCGTCTTTCAGGTTTGTGTGTCTGTGGTGTGGGGGTGTGGGGGTGGGAGAGGAGTGGGAACAGAGAGACATAAAGACAGTCAGAGAGGAGTAAAACAATGTATTTAATTTCTAGTGTTTGATTATTAGAAAAATATTTCCAATATACAAAATAATTGTCTTTAATCTTACTTATGAATCTCTTGAGTTGTTAGGTGATCTCTTAAGGGCTAAGAATTTGTCCTTCTAGTGTTTCTATTAGTAAAGGATGTTAGCCTACTGCATTTCCTATCCTCTATTGTGCTTTCCATAATAATTAAGTGAAAAGGACTCAAACTGTGCCTTTGTAGTATCTACCAGATAATTTGAAATAGAAAAATTTAAAAACTCACAGATATAGCTGGAAAAAAAAAGGGTCTTAATCGATTTAAATCTATTGATATTCATATTTAATTAAAGTTGAAACTGTCTAGTATACACATATAAAAGATATGTCAGGAATTGGTTAGTTTAACCCAGACATATAAATTATGTGATCAGGTATTCAAAGGAATTGATTCTGATAATGCCTCTATTTTAAATGATACAGACTTAGAATTCTTGAATTTTATCACTGGCTTTCTGAATTACTAAGTATCCCAGTTTTACTTCTGTTACTGTGATAAAATGCTCTGACATTTATTCCATCATTTTGGGCAAGTCAAGGCAGGAACGCAAGCAGCTAGTCCTACCCATAACACATTCTTGCTTATCTGCTTGCTCTCAGCTAGCTTTTTCCTCTATTACACACTTCAGAATCCCCCTTAAGAGGGAATGATGCTGCCCACAGTGGGCTGGTTCTTGCCTTACCAATTAATAGTAAAGATGATGCCTTAGAGACATATCCACAGGCTGACTTGATCTAGATAATTCCTTAATTTAGGTTCTCTTCCCTGGTAATTCTAAGTTATGTTAAGTTGAAAGTTAAAAGTTAGGTAGCACACCAGATTATATTAGCTTTTCTAGCCATTCTACATGTAATTCCTATTTTTGCCTGGTCAGAAGTCCTCATATGGGATTTTTTACAAGGTTCCAAAATACTGTCCTCAGTCTGTTTTGTTTGTTTCATTTGGTTTTTAGTGTGGGTTTTTTGTTTTGTTTTTTTGTATTTTTTGTTGTTGTTTTGTGTCATTTTGGTTGTTGTTGTTGCTGTGTTTAGTATTTGGTTATTTGTTTGTGTGTTTTTGTTTTTTTCTAGCCAGTGTCTCTCTGTGTAGCCCTAGCAGTCCTGGAGCTCACTCTGTAGAACACACTGGCCTCAAAGTCACAGAGATCCTACTGCCTCTGCCTCCCAAGTGGTGGGATTAGAGGCATGTGCCACCATCTTCTCTTAATTAAAGAGAAAATCCCATGATTTTGTGGAAACATTATACTTACCCAACCCTACCCAGTTTGAGGTGGAAGATTCTGATGCAATTTCAAAATGCAGCAAAGCATATACTTCCCTTTTCTTTGAGCTTTTTTTCTTAATTTTAAGGCATGGCTTTTCAAGGTAAGTGATAATTCTCTACTTAGAGCTTCATAGTAAATCTCTCCCATTTTTAACCACTATTTTATGGTATTGGTTGTGAATGGGACTGGACATTCACATGGCAAGCTGCAAGTAAACAGGCCTCACTGTCCCCATTTCCTTGCTATTGTTGTGGTTGTCACTGGCCGTCATTGGCACCCAGTACTGCATTCTGCCTTTAGTCCCCTGAATTTCTGCCACACACTTTGGTGGGTTAGTTTCCATAAGTGCAAAGCCCTCAGTTTCAGAACTAGGAAAGCTCCAGCCTCTGGACTGGGCTTTCAGGAGCCTTTTAAATGTCACCTTGCCCTCTCTTGACTTAAGAGTGGCATTTAGGAGCCATTTGTTTAATGGAAGTACCCACCACAAAACCAACTCATTCTGTTCTCTCAGATTAATGTTGATAGTAATTCTGAAAATGCTGCCTCTGTCTTCACCCTGTCTTCATCTCTGTCCTTACCCTGTCCATATTTCTGAATAAATTCCTGATGACTCCTTGTTCTCTAGACCTTCCCACATGTTTTAACATTTTGATTCTCAGAACAAGAGAGCAGAAACGTTCAGTGCACCTGAATAATAAAAGAGTCACGTTTATGTTTGACCTCAGCTGTACTAAAAATAACTTTTGTCATTGTTTTTAGCTGCACCTTTGTGTCAGCCACTAAATGGAATCTTCCCTTTTTAAAGCAATTTTATTGAAATATCATTCAAATGCTATGCAGATCTTTTATTTAAACTATGTAGTTAATGATGTCATGTGATCCACTAAGATTTTATTAGTCTGAAGTTTCAGATTTTCATGGATGACCATCTTTATTATGTACAAGTACTTCATCTGCTCCAGTTTTGTTCAGGAATGATTTTGTGTGTGTGTGTGTGTGTGTGTGTGTGTGTGTATGTGTGTGTGTGTGTGTGTGTTACACACATGATGACATAACATATGATGTATACATTATAAAACAATTGCTACAATCAAGTTAATATATCTAGCATATCACCACAGGTGATTGCTAGCTTTCTTGTAGAAAGAACAGATAAGATGTACTCTATTAAGAAACTTCAAATATACAATAAATTATTGACTGTGGTCACCATGATGGATACTAAATGGTCAGAATTTAGTCACCCTGTAACTGAGTTTTTACACCATACCAAAAGATCTCCACTTTCCAGACCTGGGGAACTGCTGGTCCACTCTTTGTTTCTGTGAGTTGAACCTTTTTAGATTCCACTTGTGTCTTAGAGTTTCCTTTGCTGTGAATAGACACCATGACAAAGGCAATTCTGATAAAGCACATTTAATTGGGACTGGCTTACAGTTTTAGAGGTTTATTCCATTATTGACATTGCAGGAAGCATGGCCATACAAGCTGACCTGGTACTAGAGATTGAGCTAAGAGTTCTACATCTTGATCCAAAGGCAACAAGGAGAAGAGTGTCTTACACAGGGTAGAGCTTGAGCATAGGAGACCTCAAAACCCACCTATATAGTGACACACCTCCTCCAACAAGGCCTCATCCATTCCAACAAGGCCCTACCACCTAATAGTGCCACTACTTATAAGCCAGGTGTTCAAACACATGAGTCTATGGGGCCAAACTTATTCAAATCACCACAACCTGTGAGTGAAGTTGTACACATTTGTCTTCCGTCTTTCTATTTTTAATGCCCTCTATGGTAATATATGTTCTTATCAGTACAAAATTTCCTTCTCTTTTAAGGCCAAATTATATTTGTGTGTACACACACACACACACACACACACACATTCACACATTTTCTTCATCCATTTGTCGTTAGGTGCACACTTTCCTTCTTTATCTTGGATATTTTGGATAATGCTATGGTAAACTTGGGAATATTCATATCTCTTGGAGATAATAATCTTATTTTTCTTGTATACCTAGAATTCAGATTGCTAAGTTGTATAGTAGTCCTAATTTTAAATGTCTGAAAACTAATACACAGTACTTTTTCTGGATACCCACACTAATTTACATTCCCACCAACAATCTACAAGTGTTCCTCTTGTTCTCCTGACTGTCATACTTGGCCTAACAAGTATGAAGTGATAGCCTGTGGTTTTTATTTGCACTTCCCTGGTGATTAATGATGTTGGACATTTTATCATAAGCCTCTCAGCTATTTGTACTGCTTCTTTGAAAAGAATGTCTGGAAATATACCTCAGTGGTAGAACATACACTCAGAATGCAGAAGTCTTTATAGTGTCCAGCCTTGATGCTAAAAATATTTTTTTGTATAACACCTTTACCACCTTTGAAATTTAGACTACTATCATTTGCTATTCAATTATATAAGCTTCAAGATATTTTAAATATATTATATGCATATTGCAAATATTTCTTCCATTCAGGAGTTCTCTTTTTCTTTTTTTCTTTTTTTTTCTTCCTGCTGTACAGAAACCTCTTCATTTGTTGTCAAACAATATCCACCCATAGGACTGAATGTAGGCCTGTTCCCTGTTGATTGGAAATTTGGGTTGTTTCCATATTTCACTTCTTAATAATCCAAAAATAGCTCTTTCCATTTATAAGGATTTTATGGGCAGATATTTTCATTCTTTTTAAATAAATAATTAGGAATGTAGTTAGAGTATCATATGACAACTACATGTTTAATTCTGGATGATAGTGCCAAGGTCATTTCTAACACAGTCACTATGATTTATATTTCCAACCATTGTTCCCATCTTCCTGCATCTTCATTAAGAAGACTGTTCTAATTTCTCAACTTTACTCATCCCAAGGTCTGTAAAGTGTGAGCTTCCTGTGATTTTGTTTCGATTTTCCATCCTGTTAGCTAATCATGTTGGGTATATGTCCATCATTTTTGTTCAGTTATATGGCTTATTTGGGAGAAATGTCTATTCATATCCCATCTTCATTGTTTCAGTTATATTTTTGTGTCTGTGCTGTAGAATTGGAAGAGGGTTCTTCTACATTTAAGTTCCTCCACACACTCGATGCCCCTCTGGAATATCCAGAAAAATACTCTTCAAATTTTGACTTCTGTGCAAAACTTGCCTTCTGCCTGGTAGAAGAGATCTTTGTACCTTGTTAATACCAGAAATTTCTTTCTCTACAACTTTTTAGTTTTATCTTGGTGAATCAGACATAGGATGCTTACACATCTCACAGAGAGGAAAAGCAACTGAGGTTGAAATTCTCTGTTTCTAATCCTAAGACAAAGTCCTGTGCAAAGACTGAACCACTTTATAGGAGGCCATGCTTTGCCCCCATGATACCTAGCACAAGGACAACTGAACATGCTGGGACCTTGGTAAATGTTTGCTGGGAAATAACAATGATCATTTGTT
Organism: Rhynchomys soricoides; assembly: GCA_019843965.1. Classification (NCBI taxonomy): domain Eukaryota; kingdom Metazoa; phylum Chordata; class Mammalia; order Rodentia; family Muridae; genus Rhynchomys; species Rhynchomys soricoides. Next base: position 5,960,386 of record JADRCH010000125.1, read on the forward strand.
TATGCGTGTCCCTGAAAGCCCCAAATACTTATAATACTTGTGTGGGTGTATCTGTGTGTATGTGTGGGCACATATATGTAGAGGCCAGAAGTGAACCTCGAGTGATGTAACACTCAGGCTTGGAAATGGATTAGTAGGGGAGGCTAGCTGAACAGCAAGCCACAGGGTTCTGTCTGTCTGCCACTGCCTGATGCCAGGAATATATTATGCCCAGCTTTTTGTTTTTTCTCATGATCTTGGGACTAAATGCAGTTCTTCATGTTTGCATGGCAAACACTTTACTGAATAAGCCATTTCTTCAGCTCCTTCTATGTGGACCTTTATAGAAAGTGTTTTCCAATCTCTGACCCAGCAGGAAATATGGTATCATAATGTCTGATTCTTTAACTCTCAATGACCTGTATCTTTTCCAAAGCCATAGCAACTGCAAAGATCCATTATTACTTATACTGAGATATTTTCTCCCAAAATAAGACTCCTTGCTGCCCAATACTGGGGACTAACAGAAGCCACCAGCCCATTATTTTCTTTGAATAATTAAAGTTTTTCCCACTTTATTCCAAGTATCCCAGTCTTCTCAGACACCTCTGCCTTCTCAGAAGAGACAGCTTTCCTTTTGGGAAACTGTGAACATTTCAGTGTCCCATCCACACCATCTCCTGTGCCCACATATTCTACTTGAGATAGCACTTCTTCTTATTTCTGAAGTTCATTGTTAGTAGAGGAACAAAATATGAAAGGGTTTTCCAGTTGGCTGGGGTCACACTTTAGATTATTCTTGGAGTCAAGATGCAGGCCAGCAGGAACATAGCAGGGTGAGGACATGGTCATGGCTTTGTAGTGAAGTGATGAGAACAAAGGCCCAGAGATACCTCTCACCATCTTGGTCTCAGTGTTAGTTGAATGAGCCTAGGATGTTTTTCATGTTGTAAAAGATCCCATCTGACAATATCTATTAATTGTCTCGTGGGACACCTGGCATGCAATTCTCATTATACCGTGGCAGCCATTCTTATTGTCACTGTAGTTGCTTTCATTTTACTGCTGTCATTGTGCTGTCATGGATGAGGAGGGATCAGGGTGTGAACTTGAACTTCCTGGCTCTTCTTTCTCTGTGTGGGTTGTAAGGTGAAATGGCTGCAAAAGAAAGACAAAGTCTGTCAATAATTGACAAGTGCTGAGAAGAGAGAAAAGCACAAGCTGTCTGTGGTATGTGCTTGTTATCTAAGAAAGGCAATTGTGCTCTCCCTTCTGGCTTGGGCTTGCCAGTCCCAAATACGGAATTCAAATTGCCAGATCTCATCACCATTCCTTGGAAGGCTGAGAGTCAAGTTCTGACACTGGAAAAAAAAATTCAAGTTAAGTTATTGGAAACAAAACCAAATAGAACATTCATTTCCACTAAAACAAGAACAAAAAGAACCCCCCCCAATATTTTTTATGCAAAATAATACTGGATCCAAAGTCCAGCATGTCTAGTTTGCAACATCCTGTCTCATGGCTGTGAATCTTCCCTGGGGAAGCACTTTCCTAAGAATCTGGACCTATATTTGCTCTCAACTAAAGACAGCTTCACTGTTTCACTTGAACAGCCATCAAATATTTGTCAAACAGGTCTCATGTGTCCAGCGCTAAACAATGATTAGAGATGAGTGATAAAGAGCCCTGCCCTCAAGGTCTTGATCAAGATAGATCAACATGCCCTAAAATTATCCATGGTGAATGGATGCCAGCTGTAACTCTGCAACCTGCCATGGATGAGCAGGAATATGAAGGGAACTCACAAGAGGCATTGGAATTTTGGAGAAAAGCCACTCCATCTGCAAGGTTAAAGACTGAACATGGGTCTTAGTGCAGAAAATAGCAGGAGTTCAGGTTCAGGTAGACCAGCCACAGTCAGTTGAGTGGCCCCACCTGTTAAGGTGACAAAGTTGTACTTCAGCTCCAGAGATAGTCATGGGACCCTCTACTTATCCATCCACGGTATAAGCACAGATATCACATGATAAGTTAATGTAAGGCCATGTTAGGGTCCATCAATGTATGGAATTCAGGTGGGAATGCTGTATGTTTTCCTTGGGTCTAGCATGTCTGGTAGGTTCATGGGTATGGTTTCTCTGATAAGATTTTAATATTCCCATGTGAGCCTATAGTCTCAGTTCGCCCTAATTAATGTATAGAATGGCTTCATTTCCATTCCCAAGAATGAGTCACAGGTCAGTCTATGTTGGACCTGACAAACAGTGCAGTTTCTGGCTCACCTAGAGTGATAGTCATCCTTTTCCCTCAAAATGGAGTCAAAAGCTGTTTAGAAGATATTGTCTCCAAAAGCAAGTGATAGCCTGAACAAATACTATTTGGTACAACACAGCAACACTTAGAGTAAGGCAAAACCTGATCTCTTAGTTCTACCTTGTTCTGTTTGACACCATCCAGCAAATTCCTTGACATCCTCAACTTACCTCCTGCTTTTTCGGTATGGCTGACTTGCATTCAGAAGCATGACGTAATCTCCAAAAAGTAACCTTATACTTTGATATCATTTTGGTTGCCACAAGCGATAACATAGTATACTCTCATTATACATACTACTGGACATAAAAGAGTCAAGTCAATTTTTTACAATGACACAATTAGAAAAGAAAACAGACTTAAACTAATTTTCATACCATGCCAGTCTAAGCATATTTGGAAAAATACAAAATTCCTCTTTTGGTTATATACTGAGCATCATTAATGGCATTTTATTGGTCTTTCATTATTTCACTGTCTCTTATGTGATATTTTAAAAGACAGGATGAAGTATAATACAGGACTTATGAAGAGAGAAATTATCTTGTGAATTGAGTTTCTGTGTTACAGCTGCTGGTTGAGAAATATCAACTTCTTCTCTATTATCCTGATGCTAAGTCTTCTGTTAAATTGATGATGACTTAAACAAAGCATGTAATTTGGGAATGACTTTGGAAATTCTAAGAAACTATTTAGCAAGTGACAATTCACATCAGTTCCTTTTGAGATACTTCCCCTTAACAGTTCATTTATAAACCAGTGCTTTAATCCTAGGAATCCAGTAGATACACTTTGTCCTCTCTTGGGCCCAGCACTGTGTCAGGGGAACAGCAGAAAATTGGCTCCCTGCTATCACAGAGCTGATGTTCTGGTGAGAGGGTTATACAATTTACTGACATTTAATAAGTTCTCAGACTGTACACCAAAGTCCAAAGGAAGTTAAAAAGTGATGTATCTGTAACATATGGCTAGGAAACTTGATGATCCAATACTTTTCTCTTGGGTAAGTCCACTTTCAACTGATTCCTTAATGTTGTGAAATTGGTAGCCATGTAAGGTTGTAGAGAACCAACATTCCCAGGCTAGGGCAGAATTTGAGAGTGAGAAAGAAGCAGAGCCATTTTGTTATGCAGGGAGACAGTGAGTGTGTTCAATATTAGGTCATGGGTAGTGCCAGCCTTTATGGGGTATTAAGGCCCACTGAGGGCTCTTGGAGAGTTTGAAGATAGACATTGACTGATCTGCTTCTTATCTTTAAAACAGTGCTGTAGTTGTTGTGTCGAGAATGGCAGTTAGACATTAAGAACAAAGTAAGATGTGACCTATCAGAGATGAGGCTGGTGGTTTGGGTGTGCCTGCCTATAAGGCATGAGAGAAGCTTTAAGCATGAGAGAAGCTGATAGATTCTAAATTGAGTTAATTTAATTTGTTTTGACACAGGCTCCACAGAGCATCTCATGGAGCCCAGGTTGACCCCGTTGACTCACTAGGTAACCAAAGTTCTCTTGAACTCCTGATCCTCTTGTCTCCATTTCCTGAGTTCTGGAATTATAAGCAAGTTCCATTTTGTCCAGTTTTTGTGGAGCTGAAGATCAAAACAACAGTCTTGTGTATTCTAGGTAACCACTTTGTCAAGTAAACTACATCCCTAGACCTTAGCTGTTTTGATAGGGGAATTCCAACCTCTGATGCCTAAAGACAGTGACTCTCAGAATCTCCAAGTCTGTTCTCATTATGTGCATGGTTCTAAAGTGTCTGTCTGCTACTGAGGTAGCCAGCTTCCACACTTGCCATAGCTAAAAACACCTGGTACTGAAGTAGTCTCCTACTGATCCTTCACTGTGGCTGAGGGGAGTTAAGTATGGGAATAGATGTTCTAAGCATTCTGGGAAACCCTGAGAAGGTAGTTTGATCGTTTTAGTTCAAAATGAATCGATCTGGATTATTTTTCAGTGTCCTAAAATTCTGAGTCGTTAAAATATCATGTGATCTTCCAAGGTCCAAATATACTAGATCACTCTAGAGGTTAGCTCTGCTAAATTCATAAATTCATATATTCTGCACCAATGAACTGTACAGGATGGCTTGTGTTGCTCTTCACTGCCACCTTGGCCTCAAAGTGTGGTGCTTGTCTGTTCTATGCATCAAATTAAGATTGAATTCTAAAGCAGGTAGTCAGATAGTCAAAGCCCCAGCCAAACTCCATTCTGTATTACCAATAAGCAGTAATGACTCACCATAGGTAATAAGACTAAGGTTTATTTATTATCACATAATATTAATTATGTAAACTAATAGGCTTCACTGTAATGTTGTCATGCAGGTCTGTCGTTTGCTTTGGTCCTATTTACCCTGTCTTACCCTCTGTTCCTGACCCTATTTCCTCTTCCCCAGCTCCTACACCTACTACAAATTTTACTGTTTTTAAGTCTATAGACAAAATATGTTATTTGTTTTTTTCAATCTGGCTGATTTTTGTTAAAATAATGAAGTTCAGTTGCATCTATTATTTAGCATTAAGGTGAATGTTTATTGAGTAAAAACTACATCATCAAAGTTTCTCTGTATTTTTTATATAATTCTTATGATAAAAATAAGAGAGCATTTTAATGTTTTTGGCATTTCAAATTCAGGGAATTGAACCCACATATCTCACCAAGCTGGTAAGGAGCATGGTCAGGATTCCTATTGCAGTGTACCTTCAGAAGCCACTCTTTTAGTCCTCTGGAAAGCATCTTCTCCAGCCGCTGACAACTGGCCACTTAACTCTTTTTCCATTGAATCTACTGCTTGATACTACTTGTCATCAGGGATGGTATTTTAGCTGGAAACTATTTTCTCATCAAGACCCAGTTTTTCATCCTGAAATATTAAGCTGTGAGTTTTTCTGAGGCCAAACATGGGGCCGCTATAGACTAATACCCAGTAAGCCTCTAGGGAAGGGGGAAAACACTTGAAATATGTCTTCCCAGGAAGTTTTCAGGATCCTCTGAACTTTAATCAATAGCACTAGCACTGTTCTGCTTCCTCGATTGCCTTTTATCCACACAGACAGAGCACCCTTACTTTAATGGAAACCAGCAGACCTGTGATGTTGCCACATTGCTGAAGGAAATCCCAGCCCTTCACCAGAGGGGTTCCTCTAGTTCTGTATTTGGGAGGAGATCTTTGCTACAGATTTGTTACAGGGCTGTTTGTTATAGATTAAAACATATAAAATGCAACTTATTCCCCCCCCCCGTGTGTGTGTGTGTGTGTGTGTGTGTGTGTGTGTGTGTGTGTGTGTGTGTGTTTCCTGCTTCAGAAGAGTTCTCTGCAACAATCCAAAGCCCGAAGGTAGTGATAAATGTCTTCTTTTCCTTCTGGTCACTGGTTCTTTCTTAGACCACTGGTAGAGTGAGCCTGGGCTGGGCCTCCAGTTAGCATGTTCAAATCTGGCACTGAGACTCTGTGCTGCTTAGAAAATAACCCCATGGGAGATTTAGCTGTCTGATCCCTTGCCTTGCTTATGAGCATGGACAAGTGGACCAGCATTCGTTTCAGGCAAAACAAAACAGCAAAACAAAATCTCCAACAAAACAAAACCCCAAAACTCTTAAGTCAGAATGTGATGTGACAATGGTATCACTCACTAATCACAATCACTAATCACAATTAGCTAAGCACAACTGTAAATTCACAGACATATATGAAATTCCTTTCAGTCACAGAAGCTTCTCAGATATGATATTAAAGATAATCTAACACATGCATGTGTTTTATACAGCATTTGAAAATTCTATCAAGAGTTAATTATTTCAAAATGCACTATTTTACTTATTATAGGTAGGTGGTTCATTTTGAATAATCTTGATTTTTGTCCAAATTCAATCTTTAGCAATGTCCAACTCCCACCTAAGTTATATTTCTGTGACATGGGCATCAATTAAGATTTTTTTTTTCCTGTTAAAAAAGCAATTAAATACATCCTGTAGCATTAATAACACCCATTTCCACTTAGTTCCACAGCACTCTCAGGGGAATACTACTTTGTAAGTCTTGCTTTTCACATTCTGGCTTAATTTTCCAGCTCTTAACTCTGCGTGCCCCCTAACCTCCTTAACACTGGGGCTCAGGAAAGTGATGACTTTAAATTTACGGTTGTTAAATAGATTGTTAATGACCAGAAGAGCCCATCAATCTTGCTGACCACAATTAAATTTTAAAAAGAAGATGGTTAATTACTGGACCATTTTGTTGATGGTTATTTTAATCACACTGACTGCCCTTCTTGGCATGGAGAGCTATTAGGCTAGAGAGGCAGGAGGCGGGCCATCATAGCAAAGTGGTGCTGATGCTGGGAATTGGACTCTAGAGGACAATTTGTCAGTTTGCTTAGGAGGCACAAAGCTCACTTTGTTTTGCTCACATCCAACTGCTTGTTTGACCATCTAACATCTTGTAGTTTTTCTCTCTCATTCTGCTTCAGTTTGCATGTCATAGGTTCATTATTTAAGATGAATTGTTCTGTGTAACTCGGTGATCCCAAAAGGGATTTGGCTAAATCAGCTTGGGACTACAGATTATTGTCATATATCCTTCGAAGCCTTTCACCTTTCTTTCATCTTTATCCCATTAGCATTTTTAAATGCATGTATTTGTATAGTATGTTTGTATGTGTACATGTTAGCAGGTAGATGGATCACATGTGTGAGCACATTTGATGAGTAGAGAAAAACTTCTGATGTCATCTTCAGGAATGCTATCGGCCTGCTTTGAAGTATGGTCTCTCTTTGACCTGGAACTCATCAACTAGTCTAGAATGGCTGTCCAGGCAGGCAGAGGGGTCCGCCTATCTGCATCTGTCACACTGAGTCACAAGCACATGCCGCCACATCTAAGGATTTTTAAGTGGTGTCATGGAATCAAGCTAAAGTTCTTATGCTTGCAGTGAGCTTTTTAGCAACTGAGTTAGCCCTTTTTGGATCCCCCCCCCACACACACACACACACTTTTAAAAACCTTAAAGTCTACATTCCAACATTTGCCTCTGTCTCTGTCCCTTCAAATCAGCTTCACTACGAAGTGTTTTCAAATGAAATTTCTCACAGGCATGCAATGTGAGTTTATGTATAAGATAACTGTAAATATACAGCATGTAAAGAGATGTTAGCTTCATATGGTAAGGGCATAACTGTATCTTGATACTGATGATCTTCAAAGAGATGTCTGAAAGAGCCCAAGAGGCCAAGTTGCCCAAGTGAAGGAAGCCATGAGGCATATTCCATCCCTGACATGCAGGGATATGAAATGTATATATGGTGGATTCTTTATCTGAAGGAATTAGTTGAAGTTTGCTGGCAATGCATGGGATTGTCAGCTCTTTTTAAATTTTTTTGTGGTGTTAAGGAGTGAATAACCCAGAATAGCTATTCCCCTTATATTGTCCTGTATTCTTCTGAGTAACAATGAACACCCTTCTATTTGGAACCTGGCTCAACAATTACTGCCTTTACCAACTTTGACCTTCATAGAGAATACCCCCCCCCTTTTTACATATCGGATATCTTATAGCTTTGGCTAATTGTTCATACCTTTGTCTTAGTCTTCTTGAGAGTGTGCACAATTTCTGATTGAGGTTATCTCTCACTGGAACCAATGTTTAACCTGCCATTAAAGGCCCTTTTCTTTGGAAAACTGGAGGAATCATGAGTTAATTATTTGCCTGTAGAATATCAGGCACTGGGAAGGTATGTAAGTCCTTGTTATGGCTTAGTCCATGCCCTACCCATTTGGATACTGTCTTAGTCACTGTTCTATTGCTATGAGCAGACACCATGACCATTGCAACTCTTATAAATGAAAACATTTAATTGGGGGTTTGCTTACAAATTCAAAGTGTCAGTTCATTATCATCATGGAGGGTCCATTGGCATGGTGGCAAGCATGGTGCTGCACAGAAGCTGAGTGCTACATCCTAATCTATAAACAGAGAATCAGAGAGAGAAACACTGGGTTTGTGTGGGCTTCTGAAACCTCAAAGCTCATCCCCAGTGGCATACTTCCACCAACAAGGCCATGCCCATTCCAGCAGGGCCACACATTCTAATCCTTCTAATCCTTTCAAACAGTGCACTCCTTGGTGACTAAGCATTCAAATATATGAGCCTATAGGGTCAATTCTTATTCAAACCACCACATGTTCATCCTTGGTGACTTCATCCTGGGTAAATGCTGAGTTTATACTATGTGATTATATTGGGCTGGGTGAGAGTTATGCAGTACAAGGAAGCTTTGAAAAGTATACACATCAAATTCTCTGAAATAATGAAATACTAGAGCCAGGGAGATAGATAAAGAAAACTCTGTAGGTAAATAACACTGAAAAAAAATCTCAAACACGATTAAAAGCAGTGCATAATTGGAGAAATCCTGAGACTTTAGGATCTTTCATGAGGTTTTCAGGAGGGATGTAATAATCAGCATTTCTAAAAGTAGCCTGAACTATGTTATTTTTCTCTTGCCTTTCATTTGTTTAATCTCTTTCACAGAGCCCTTGCAGCAATAATATTTAGGAGACCATACCTAGAAATTTTGATTTAGACTCTTAAGATGCAAAAACATATTTGACTAATTTCAAAGTAGTAATAGACTTATTGAATTTGTTCCCATTTGGAATGAGAATTAACATAAATATTTTCTCACAGGAGCAAAAAGGTTAATGTCAGACCTTTGTAGGAAATGAGTAGATGTAGCACTGGGTATCCAGGAAACCAAGCCCAGTCTCTCTTTAACCCTGTCCTGTGGGTTAGAAGGATTCAGGACACCAGTTTCTGTTCCAATGATTGGATTCTCAAAAGGACTTCTAGAGTGAGGGTCAGAATTCTGTTTAGGATTATCCTACTACAGCATGTATAGAGAATAAATTATGAAAACCCATGACATAAGCCCATGTGATTTCTTTCAAGGAATTTTTGGCCATCCTCCAAAAGAAAATCACATGCTCTGACCAAGGGGCACTTCCAGGAGCTTCACAGTTTCTACCTTCTCCAAGAAGTTAACTCTCTATTTGGAAATCATAAGTAACTGACAGATCAGACCTTGCTCTCTGGCATTTAATATCACTGTGTCTCAGCGCCCTGTGATTGTGCTGCCAATTAACCATAATGTGGTATTTTGAGAGCCATTTAGATATGTTATTTTTTTTAATGATTTCCTCTTTCAAAGCCTAAAGCTCTGCCTGGGCTTCTAATCAAGATTTACAATGAAAAAGAGGGATGATATTAAGCAAGAAATAATACGCTCTATGAAAAAAATGTTTAACACGGTATATTTGCCAGGAGAAGTGAAAAGCACAACACATGTCCCTGCCAGTGTGTGTCCTCTCATTAGAACTTTACATGGACTATTGCATGATGGCTGCAGACTCTTCTCCATGATGTAGGTACTTATGAACCCATAAAGATCCATATCTCCTTAGTGGGCACCAAGGATGGTGTGCAGTAAAAGTTCTCTAAGCCTGTGTATAAGAGAAAGCTTCTATTAGCACTCAGACTTGAGTTTATTTAGAAAGCATGTTTCTTTGGAAATATGCAAGGCACATCCAAGTTGTCTTCTCTTAATCAACCTTTCAGCTTTTCTCTGAGAGGAGTCCAGGAAGGGACAAAGGCTTTAGTTTCATATATAAGGAGTACAGGTCCTTCTGAAGAACAGAAATGGCTAGGCCATAATTCTCTAATGCGTCAGACACTATTCTTGGGGCCTTATCCACATGGTTTAAGTGGAGGTATGAAAAAATTTCATTTAATGTAACAATAGTTTTCCTAAATGGTCTGTGGTTACTATGATGGATTTATTACCTTTAGACTCACATGGATTAACTTTTTAAGAATCAATTAAGCAAGCAAATCCTTGGGAAGTGACCAATATTATAATCAGAATCTTAAAAACAGTTGGGGATGAGTAGTATCTGGGTGGTAGGTACCAGAATCCAAGGCTGATTATTGAGATCTGCTATCTAGTTGACTTCATATTAGCTAAGGTCTAAGCATTTGGACAATCTTTGTATATTATCTCAGGCAGCATACTGAGGTCAAAAATAAGTGAGTCGGATGAAGAACACAGACCAAGTAAATCTTTAAAAAGTTTGTATTGGGTAAGCCAAATCACCATCGTATGAAGAGTAGGGCACAGCCCCATCTCAATGGTATTTGCCCACCCCCCTCAAGAATGTTAAAAAGAGGATCAGATATCTTTTTTCTAATTAGAAATTTGTGTTCAAATCAAAGAAGGGCTTGGGGGTTGGAAAGATGGCTAAGCAGGTGAAAGCAATTGTTGCACAAACTTGAAGACCTGAGTTGAAATCCCCAGGACTCAGTGCTGGGTGTGTCATGTGTGTCTATAACCCTGATACTGTGGAGTAGAGACAAGTGATTGTAAGGGCTTGTTGGCTACCAGTCTAACTGAAAAATTATAAACTCCAGCCTTGTCAAAAAGCCCTGTTTCAAGGTAATAATGCAGAGAATCATAAGGTTTAACCCTCAATGTCCTCTATTCCTTACACATGCATGTGTGCTCATATGCTACACATGTGCATGCACATAGATGTGTGCATACACAAACACACATGATACATATTTTTATAAAGTCTTATACACTTTGAATAAATCAGTTGACCAGTAAGAATGAGGTCCTGGATTGAATCCTTGATAGCTGTAACACACACACACACACACCTTAATATTTTTACTTCAGATACTTTATTATAGAGTGACAGGAGTACTTACCAGTAAGTAATACACAGATCTCATTATGAAATTGGGAATAGAATAAGAATAATGGTGGTAACCCTGTAATGTTCTTATAATATTTCTTTGCTTTCCTGCATGCTTTGGATGGCTATACCAAGTGAAAGGCTAAAACCCATCGACCCCATCTCAGATTCATATGTA
>JADRCH010000125.1:5971617-5982816 GCA_019843965.1 Rhynchomys soricoides
TAGACAAGTGAAAGGCTAAAACCCATCGACCCCATCTCAGATTCATAGACACCCACTTTCTCCTTATTGAACAACAACAAAAAACTTAAGGGTTTTGTTTTAGTTTTGTTTGTTTGTTCGTTTGTTGTAAAAGGGGCCTCTTGATATGCACCATGTATGAGAAACCCAATAGACAGTTAGGTAAAATTTCCAAGTCTGAATATCTGGGTATAAATTTATCAACAGCCAACTTGTGAATGAAAGAATACTCCTCTCTTTCTTCTTAGAGATTTCCCTCATAGCAACAGAATCCTGGAAATCCTCAGGGAACAAATTGGGCATAAAAGTTAGAAAGCACACCCGGCTTATTTTCCACGCTCTGAGCAGACCCAAGAAGAAAGACTGAATTTAATCAAAAAAGATTTTATTGATGAAGGTATCTCTCCTCCAGGCTAAACTTTGGCCCCTGCATGCTAATAAACCATCTCATTTCTCAGAAATAGCCTTCTGCATAAAATCCTGGGAGAGACCACGGGCAGAATACATCTCAGGGAGAGGGACTCTCAGACGATCAATCAGATGTCTGTAAGGTCTCCACTGTCCCTGAGTTGGGCGGCACTTGGCTGGCTTTAGGTTGCCTGTGGTTTAATTCTTGGGCAGTCACCTGAATGCCTTTGGAGGCTTAAAAGAATGAGAATTCTACTGCAAAACCCAGCCCCCTGCCTGGCTCCTGCCAACTGAGCCCTCCTTGGGTGGGCATCTGCACCCTGGTGTTTTATGCTTATCTGCACATGTGGAAGTTTTACTGCCCAGATATGAAGATGAGCAATCTGCAGCCTCCAGATTTCACGGCCACTAATTAGTAACCTGTTTGTACCCTTTTAATCTGCTATTATAATAGGGCACTATGACACACAGTTTTTCTTTGATCTTTCTGCCTGTGGCAGCCAGAAGGAGCCTTACCTTGTACCTTCAGATTACCAGCAGATCTGAAAAACAGTAACAAAAGGGTATTTAAAGGGGAAGGCTACATCCAGAAATGCTGTCTCGTCTCACATCTGGGATTGAGTTTCCCTTCTCATTGGAGCTGCAGATGGAAGTTCTTCCCTAAAGATGATTGTCAGAATCTGGGGCACAACATGTGAAACTAGAGAGTGTCTGGAGCTGGTGGTCCTCTGCTCTCTTAGCTTTTCTAGAGATCAGCAGTGAGGGATCATGCCCAGGACCATGGTACTTGGTGAGAATGGTGAGTGGTGATGGATGTGTTGGGGTTCTTGGTTTATGTTCATAGCATCCTTGATCAGGGATTTCCTTTTCTCTCTGGTCTTTTATTTCCTGCCTCCCTTTCACGCAGCCTTGGCTTCTGTCTGGAGCTTATTTCCAGACTTGCCATTCATATCTGCCTCCCATTCTGGAAAGCCTGTACCACATTTTCTGACAAGTTAGTGAGTGTTTGGTGAATACATGTTTTCTTTCCAGATATCTCAGATAGACATCCTAAGGTGATCTCCCCAGCCTGTGAGAAGAATTTCTTAATGGTCCCAGCTACTGAAAAGCAGCCGTCCTCTGCTAAGAATGGATGCTGCCTTTCTTTTCTTTTAATTTTTTTCCTAAGTGGCCACTGTCAGGGGAGCTTGTATCTCCAAACCACCGTGCCACACATATGGTAGAATATGGAGCCCTTTGCTCCATTTCGATCTTCCTTCGGTTGGCAATGTGATGTGCAACCATAGAAGCATGGGAAGATCTGGGATGCTGGGATATTTAGAGTCAGAAAATGTAGCCAGAGCTTGCCTGATGAACTTGCTTCCCCCACATAGGCTTTTGCGCCATAACTTTCTTATCCTTGCGAGCAAATGCCTGCATTGGCTTCTGTTATTGGATGGGTTCTAAGAGTCACAAATATTCTCTTGACCAAGGTCTACCTCCCTGCTGACACTTACCCTGAATGGGTGTAAGCTCTTAGCAATCCTACAGGGAACATGGCAGGTGCCTGCAATTCCCAATAGAAAACTGATTTTTTTTTTTTTTTAAATGAAAGCAATGCTCATGTCCTTCATGTATGCCTCCAGGCTCCCAGGGAGAGAAATCAAAGAAAAACTTACCTGTTGGTGAGACCCCAGGCATATGTATTTCAGAGACAAAGAAATAAAAATCATAAATCAGGGTTCAAAGTAACAAAGCTTTGCTGGGAAGATGCAGAACAAGAGGCTAGATCTTGAAATACAGGGATCAAATATCATAGTCACTACAAAACCCAAATCCAACAGACTGAAGCTGATAGCTCCTGGCTCATCTGTGGGTGCTCAGAACAGCCTGATGTAAATCATACCAGAGATGTCAATAGTTGGCAAAAAAACAAAGGCCCAGGTATCCTGCACCTCATTCTAGCAGTCCTTTGGGGCTGTTTCAGCAAGTATTTTTCTTCCTGGGATCATTCCATCCTAGACTCTCTCAAGCAGAGAGGGCACATGGTTCCTCCCCACTCCCAGAATCTCTCAGTGATTACTAGATACATTAGCAGCATTTGAGGTTAAATCAAAGCCTACAGAAGCTGAGAGGTGGGTGTCTGAGCTCAGTGCGAGCTCTGTTTTCTTGTGAGTACCTTTACTAAGTATACCTAGGGCCAACCAATCCTAATGGCCAATTGAGGGACTTTCTCAAGGCACATAAGAGAAGGGAAAGAGAATCAGAGGGGCATGTCTGACATTTTCTTCCTTAGGAACATCAAAATAAAATTATCAAGTCTATTTCAGGATGTTGATTCTGTTTGGCTGTAATTCTGGTTAGCAGAAATATGTTTAATTGTCTGAAAAATACAACCTCAGGAATATTTGGCTCTTATGGTCTCTCTCTTATTTTATTTTATTGTAAAAATTGATTGGGTTCTAAGTCTAAGCTCTTCTGGATATAATCTCAAATATTAAGCAGAAACTTTTAATATCATTGAGTGTCAGAACTAATGCAGAGCTGTCCCAAGATTTTATCTCGCCATGCTTTCTGTTTAGTATTTTCCATGGCTTCCTGAAGCTCTCCTGGCAGTCCACTGGCAGTATAAGGTACTGACATTCCCATCCTCTTATTGAAGTGGGGATCTACCACCTATCATACAGCACAACTCCACTACCCTTCTTATCCTTCTAGAAGAGGAAGAAAGCATGGACTTAGCACGTTCTCAGCAGACTTTGGTAGCTTAGTATTAAAAACTAAATTATAGACACACCTAGCCAAACAGTGGATGGAGTGTGGAGATTCTTACAGAAGAATAGGAGGAAGGATTGTGGGTTCTGAAGAGGATAGGAACTCCACAGGAAGACCAACAGAGTCAACTAATCTGGACCCTTGGGGTTCTCAGAGACTGAACCACCAACCAAAGAACATAACATGGGTTCAACTTAGGCCTCCCTGCTCATATGTAGCATCTGTGTAGCTGAACCTTCATGTGTATCCTGAACAACTGGAGCAAGGACTATCCATAGCTGTTGCCTGTACACAGGATATGTTCTACTAGCTGGAATGCCTTTTCTGGCCTCAGTGAGAGAGGAAATGCTTAGCCTTGAGGAGACTTGAAGTGGCAGGGTAGAGAGATACCCAGAGGGGGTTCCCCATCCAGAGGAGGAGAGGAAGATAGAAAGATTGTGGGAAAGGGTGACAGGGAGGGGAGCAATGAGTGGGATGTAAATAAGTAAAAAAAATAATTGATTAAATTAAATCAAAACAAAAAAAAAACCTAAATTTAAGCAATGTGAAATGACTTTGTTGAACATTAATGATCATTCATCACTCCCCCCTCCCCAATTTCTGATTTCAATCAAAACAAAGCTACCTTTAGGAAAGTTGTGTGATGATGAATTTTTGTTGTTGTTGCTATTATATGTATATTATACATATACCTAGAAGTGTGCAGGTAATGTTGCCAAGCATTGTTTATATATACATGTGTGTAGATACACATACACCAATATGCACATACAACTCTATCGTAAATGTTGTTGGTGAAAAACTATCTCACAATTTATATATAATCATAAAATATATATTCACCTTTTCAGTGAGTTTCATAAAGCCAATTTGATTTTTATACAAAGCTTTGTTGATGTTGAATTTCTATATCTATGGTCAATCAGGTTATAATGTAACCATGATCTGAGAAATTCACCTATAATTAAATCTTAGTTTCTATCCAGTTAAACCCTCTTTCCTCATTACTGACAAACAAGTATGCTTGAGATATGAATGTTTACTGATGGCTTTGTTTATGTGACGAGCAAGAGAAGCATGAAATGACAAAAAATCATTACCAAACCAAACTCATCTGTCAGTGTACGAGTGACTCTTCTGGTGAATATTTAATTTAGAATACTAAAGGGTATTTTCTCAGTTTCTGTACTCTGTACCCTGTAATAGCTCCAGACACAATGTGGTTTTAAATTCAATGTTTAATATAGTTTTCTTAAGGCTAGATAATCAAGAAAATAATGAATGGATGATGGTTACCAATTCTGTCATATGAAGTAAATTCTGTCTTGCCGTACCTAATTTCATGCTACAGACTTATTGTCACAATACACAGAGTTTGAAAAATGTGGCCAAATAGTATTTTACCCTACAATTCTGCTACCACACCAACACAATAGACCCACCCACCCAGGAGCACAGAGAAGAATAAGGTGTAGTGGACAGTTGTAACCATCTTTTCAAACCATGTTTTCAACCATCTTTTTTAACCACCATTTTAAACTTCCTTTTTTTTCTAACTGTTGTATTGATTTGGGCAACTACACACCAGTTTTAAGCTTGTGTATCTGATGCTAAGAACTGGGCCTTATTTGTTCAGTGATAACAGGACACCCTGGGCTAATACATGACACCTTGGCCAGTGAACTGGAGAGTTGGATAACATACATTTGGAGGAAGAAGCCTCTTGCCACACAGAGCACTTGCCTGTCTCCTCCCAGTGGGGTTTGTGTTTCTGCACATTCCTCAGGAGAATCTGAAGTCCTCTCTCTCTGGCCATCTACCCACTCTGCTTGTAAGCCTTTCCATAATCAGTTTGTGTTGTGAAGGTGTGAGTCATCTCGTGACTGAGACAATTTAATGGCCGGGACCTAGATTCTATTGGCAAAATTGCATTTCTTCTGGTAGGTACCATCTCAGAGATTTCTTAAAACTCAATCACTGACTGCTCAGTTGTTGGTGAAAACTGTATGGTAATGATATCTTTTTCCATTAACTTGTTTTTGTAACTTAAACAGTACTAATATTCCCACCCTGTATCCACCTAATTGAATACCGAATGTCGACATTTCATAGTCAGTTTCAGTGAAGTTCCTCTACAAGTTTCGGTTTGAGTCAGTCTACAGATGGTTCATAGGATACCCTAGCACCGCCTAACGATAGGGTCAGGGAGAGTAGGGCCCACTCTTTACTTTATGCCTGTCACAAAAGACTCCACTGATGAACTATTGTCCATTTCCCTTACTTAACGTCTCTTTTAGAATCGACTTTTATTGAATTACTTATCTTTAAAATTGACTTTTATTGAATTAGTTATTTTTAAAATTGATTTTCATTGGATTAATTCTTTGACAATTTAATCTCTCTCTCTCTCTCTCTCTCTCTCTCTCTCTCTCTCTCTCTCTCTGTTTTTCAAGACAGGGTTTCTCTGTGTAGCCCTGGCTGTCCTGGAACTTACTCTGTAGACCGGGCTGGCCTCGAACTCAGAAATCCACCTGCCTCTGCCTCCCAAGTGCTGGAATTAAAGGCATGCGCCACCACTGCCCGGCAATTTAATGTCTCTTAAAGAATATTTTTATTTCAATGTTCTAGTCAATGGATGGATAAGTACCAAAAATATGTAGGAAGTGTGTATATGTGGTACCTGAGCATGTGTGTAATGTGCATGTATGTATGGAGGATGTACATGTATATATATGGCATATGTGTGATGTCTGAAGTATGTTTCTGTGGTACATGTGTATATGGAGTGTGTGTGTATGGTTGTAAAGTGTGTGTGGAAGATGAGTGTATGTATATGAGTAGAATATTTGCATGTTTGTGGTATATATGTATGTGCATGAATATGTGTGTATGCTGTATATATAGTATACATACATATGTGGAGTGTGTATAGCATGTGGGTTTGTGTATGTGTGTGTAATATATGTGGTATTGATGTGAGGTATATGTATATGAGCATTTGTGTGTATTCTGTGTGTGGTATATATGGGTGGGTGGGCGGTATGTGCATGTGTTCAAGTGTCTGCCTATCACTTTGTCTAATTCCCTTGAGACAGAGTCTCTGACTGTCTTAGTTAAGGTTTCATTGCTGTGAAGAGACACCATGAGGATGGCAAGTCATATAAAGGAAGACATTTAATTGGGGCTGGCTTTCACTTTTAGGAGCTTAGTTCATTATCCCCATGGTGAGAAGCATGGTGCATACAGGCAGACATGGTGCTGGAGAAGGAGTCAAGAGTTTACATCTTGATCTGCAAGCAGCAAGGAGGGGACTGTGTTCTACACTGAGCATAGTTTGAGCAAAGAAAACCTCAAAGTCTGCCCCCACAGTGACTTCCTCTAAAAAGACCAAACCTACTCCAACAAGGTCACACCTCCTAATAGCGCCTCTCCTTGTGGTCCAAGCATTCATATATGTGTGTCTATGGGGCCATTCTTCTCCATAACTTCACACTCACTAAACCTGGATGTAAGCTGGCAGACAACAAGACCCAAATCTCCTCCTCTCCCCAACCCCCATGCCTCCCTCTGACATTACAGGCATGGATGCACTTGTGCTCCACATTTTTTTAATCTATGTGCTTGAGACTGGAACTCAGATTCTCATGCTTGGGCATCAAACCCTTCTACTCACTGAGCCATCTCTGTAGCCCCACAGTTTTTTAAAAACAATTGAAAAACTTATCTCATTTAATTGATCATACAAATGGTCAACAATTTGTAGTAAGTTACAACCAGCCTCTATAAAAGCAAGTCTCTCTGTTCTTTCCATCATTTATCCCTGCCTTGTGGCACCTGGCTACTTAACCACGTGATTATAGGGCAGATACATTTTGTAAATTGGCAATCAAATGTATATTAACATCACTACCAATGACAAATATTTGTGCATCACATATACCTGTTGTGTGTAGCAATGATACCCTAATGATAGTCTACAGTGTTGGTGCACAATGGATTGTCACTTTTTAGATACTCTACCTACTCTTTCCACCTTAGTGTGAATCTCTAGAGCTAGCTAGGGCATCCTGTTATTGTACCTAATGTTGAAATAATGGCCAGGGCTGAAGAAGATGCTCACTGACCTAGCATTCACATAAACATGCCATAACTGCTTCTCTTCTTACCATGGGAACAGCAACAGCTAATGAATTTTGATGACTCCCTGTCGCTTCATCTCACCCAAATCTCTTAGCTATGGTAAGCTCATTTAGTCTTCCCAATTCTGTCATTCATAACCATTGCTGTTCTCCCCATCTGATAGATGAGCAACCTGAGGGGCATAGAAATGCAGTACTTACTCAGGATAAAATAGCTAGTAATTCCTACCACTGTGAACAAGACAGTCCAACCTCTAAGAACAGTTCTGGGACCCAACTGCATGGGACTGTAATTGCTGCTCTCTAATGGGGAATGTGCATGAAGATTAGAAGCAAGATTGATCTGGACAGCCATGTTTCTTTCTGCCCCACGAGAAACCTGTGATAGAAATCAAAGGGCCTGGACAGCTGCTTGAAACAAATGGATGGTAAAGCATCTTCCAGAATGATTTAAGATGGAAGAATAGAACATAGAGAGAAAAGCAATCTCAAGGCCCTGGGGATGTAAAGGGTTTCTAATATCCTGGTGATAATGGAAAGAGGACTACTGGCCAAAGAGCAGCCAGCAAGAGGAAAGAGGCTAGAGACTAAAGTGGCTCCAGTACATCTTGATCTTAGAGCCTGTGTGAACATGTGCACAGAAAGGCTACATGCCCCTTGTCCAAGTGATCTCATACAAGTTTCTTTTCTTTTGTTTGATGTATACTTTTCTTCTATTTCTCCATGAATGTCTTCTCCTCTCATTGTTCCCTGGGGTGAATGACTTTGCTACCTTGCTGTGAGGAAAAATTATTTCATTAGTTAAACCATTGAATTTTTCATTAGTCAAGCCACTGAATTAAAGACTTTAGTATAATACAGCCCAAATATCTTTTTAAAAGCATGCAAACAACTAATAAACAAATAAACAACAATTAAGAACAACAACAAAAAAACAGAAGATCCTGGAGAGAATCCATTAAGCCAGTTGCTAAGGCAGTCCTCCTTCGTGATGTGACATGAACAATCTCCTTCCTGTTTATAAGCCCAGCAATTGATGTGATGTGACTGTCACTATCAATGCTACTGTAAATATTGGACCTGGGCCATGTTATTAACTCTATTTTCCATCTATTTCATTGGCATATTAATATCTTTGTGGTTTGTTTCATACTGTGGATTTTTCGGGGGTGGTTTAATTTTATCATAGTGTAAGTCACACTGTTAAGGTTCCCAATCCTTGCTTCGTCTCCCCCATTATGGCAAATGGCAGTTGATTAGGGCTTTCTTTAGATCATTATCAATGGTTTTCTACCTTGCAGATAGTACTGGTAAAACATATCTATCATATCCCAGAGATCCTACACAGCTTGTTATTTCTGGGTGATTTATGACCCTCACCATGGAAATGTTGTTAGTGAACGTTGGGGAAGCAGAGGCTGTATTGAGAAATATCAATGTATCCTCATGTTCTGGCTTGCAGTGACAGTCAGAGATCCATCTCCTTGACAGTTACCTTGTTAACATTTCGATCACATGGCAAATTTGCCATTTTTCATGGTAACAAGTATAAGTTTGCACAAGAAGCACAGATAGACGGGGAAGATAAAACAGTTCTCTCTTAGTTTCTCTGTGTGATGTAATCAGTAATATTGGGGGAAGTGCAATAATTACTACATAGAAAGCTCAGCCACTGGAAAATATGTGTGTTGTAGAAAGCTTAGATTTTTCTTCATTAGGATGTACCCTTTGTTATTTTTTTTTTCATTTGTTGACATTTTGATGAACAGAGTATGCCTGTGTGAATTAGCGAGACATAACAAAAGGGTTTACCATCAGCAGGTTAGGTTTAAACACAGCATGACACATGCGGGAGGAGGATGAAAATAACAGCAGAGTTCTGAGAAACAGAGAATTAGTGGTGAGTCTGATTGCTTCTCCCTCGGTCTTCTAAATTCCCCATGAAACCCTCTGTTGTTAATATCAACGTTGAGTAATGGGCATTCTTCAACAAATGCCTACCAGTGCCTCCATGCTGCTCCCCGTGGGAGACAATATTGTCTCCGTGTTGTTCTCCTCCAGCACTGGGCTCCTTTGCTGTGAAATCTTTAGATGGAGAACTTTTAAAACTCCAAGTTCTGGGTATTGCCAAAGGGAAGAATGTGATTGAGAAAGCGTCCCTCTTTGGAATCAGTATTTTGTTCTGTTGGCTGATCGTTAGAAATGGGCTTTGGTCTACCCACAGTAAAGAGCTATCAGTACAAAAGACAGCTGCCAGTTGCAGCGCATTTGAACATCTGACAAGCTGATAGTTTGAAACCAGCACAAGTCCACAGGGGCAGCTGTTTGAGGCAGAAAGATGGGACTCCGGGTGGTACACAAGTTTCTTCTCTTATGATATGTAGTTCCCTGCTACTTGTGTCTAGAGCATCCAATAACATTTGTTGTTTTTATGTTCCTTTCAAGTAGCATATATATACCAAATGTTATATATGTTCTCTCTATATATATGGTATATATTTATGTATATACTATATATGTACCTGATATATGTTTTCATAATTATATCAGTATATAACTGTATATATTTTTATAATTACGTAAGAATATATATATATATATATAATGTTTTCATAAGTATATTGGTATATAACTCACAAGAGAAAAATTATGCTAAATGTAATTATCTCTTTTATTATAATATACATAAAAATATGTGTTTCTCTGATCTTTTTAAAGACAGTGTTTCTGATAGCACAAGTAGGCCTTAAATTTTACTATGTAGCTGAAGCTTGTTTGCAATTCCTGATCCTCCTGCCTCAGCATCCCAAAGCATGAACTGCCATGAGGAGCTCATTTAATTTTAAAGGCAGAAAATTTTGAAGGCTGCGTTTTTTTCCAATTGATAAGATAATTTTGACCAGAAATACAACTTATTTGTTTATTCATGTATGTTTGTATAGACATTTACTTGCTATGTAGCCCAGGCTAACCTTGAATTTATGATCATCCAACCTTTACCTCCCAGGGGCCAGCCTATACTACCCACTCCCCTAAAATATCCCTTGTGTTTCTTCTTAATTTTAACTGTACACAGACTCTGGTTAAGAAATTTAAACTAAAAATGATGTTTCTGTTCATTTGACTTTAGCTTTTTTTTGCCTTTTCAATGTTTAGTGAAGACTTTTGCTTTATCATCTGACTCACAGTGCAAGTGACAGCTTATTTTTGAAAAGACGGAAGATTTTTCTTCTATTTTCCTTGGAAGCTACCACTCTGGTGATGAGTGTTCAAAAGGAAATATGGACTGAGGCCTAAGAACTCAGGGAGGAAGCTCATTGCTTTGATAGAAGATCTGAGGTTGGAGCTCCTGGATTGTCTCCATGCTCTTACTCTTTTACTGCTGGCTTTTATTTTACCTTCCCCATCTGAAAGGTTCCCCTTGTCCTTATGTTGCACTTCTGAACAAGGTCATTGTCTTCTTATGAATTCTTCTGTGCCGCCCTAAGGGCTTGTTCATTTGTCGTACAAGTCTGCTCTGCTGTCCCCATCTCTGGATCACTTTTCCAGGCTTTCCTCCTTATCATTGCTCGCTGTTGGTAACCACACCTTGCTGTTCTTCAGGCTCTTCCCAAAGCTCTTCTTCCCTCTTGTGTCTTCAGCCCCTCCTAAATCTCATAGATAACTAAACTCTCATTAGTTTAAAAAAATTGTTATTGGCCGGGCAGTGGTGGCGCACGCCTTTAATCCCAGCACTTAGGAGGCAGAGGCAGGCGGATTTCTGAGTTCGAGGCCAGCCTGGTCTACAGAATGAGTTCCAGGACAGCCAGGGCTATACAGAGAAACCCTGTCTCAAATAAATAAATAAATAAATAAATAAATAAATAAATAAATAAATAAA
>JADRCH010000125.1:5987155-6179497 GCA_019843965.1 Rhynchomys soricoides
CACACACACACACACACACACACACACACACACACACACACACACACCTGTCTCCAGAGGAAACAAAAAGATACTCCAAGGATGGGACTAGTTAATGAGGATGTCTAAGGAAATCATTAGAGACACTATAAACATGAAGCCATCACCAAGTGTGTGTGTGTGTGTGTGTGTGTGTGTGTGTGTGTGTGTGTGTGTGTGTGTTTGGGAGTGCTTCCAGAACTCCCAGGTTATCTTGGGTTTTGTTATCCAGGCTCCTTCAGTTTCCCTCTTGCAGAATGGGCGCTGTCTTCTAGGCTTTGGGGAGTGATTGAAGGGGCTAATTAGCAGGTAATGAAGAAATCAGAGTGTTAGAAATAAGAACTCAAGAGGAACATCCATCCCTGAAAAGGGAAACAGCAAGTGCGTGCTAGGGATCCATCTTGTTCTGACAGCAGCACCCCTAGTGTCTCATGTGGTGCCACAAAGAGGCTGGCAGGGGCATTTTATTCTGGTTAACTTAAACTCTGTACTTGAGCAAACCATCCAGTGGTTAACAAACCCTTTGATACCTTGTAGTGTTGCCTGTGCAGAAAGAGGAGAATCTGTTCTTTAAAGAGGAAATCCACTCACCAATGTTCCCTCCTAACTTCCTCCTCTCTCGAACCTCCCTAAGAACCAAGCAAGCTTGCTGACTTCAGAGACTTAAATTGGAAAACAAGTTTTTTGTTTTTTGGTTTCCAAACTTGGGTGTATTTTGACAGTGAAAAGGGGTATCATTCATAGTTTCCCATGGCATGAATTGAGCCTCCCTCTTGATCAGTAGTTCTCTGCTGCACCGTATGTACCCCTTTCCTCAGGAACAGGGATATAACGCAGTTGGGAGAATACTTGCCAAGCAAACATAAGACTCTGGCTTTAATTCCCAGTACTATGTGAACCAGAAATGGTGCTACATGCTGTAATTGTAGCATTCATAAGGTAGAGGCAGGATGATCAGATGTTCAAGGATATTATCTCTTAGCAAGTTAAGCTAGGTTATAAGTTCAAGGCCATTCTGGGGGACTTGTTCAATCTAGTTTCAAATGGACTTTGACTCAGTTCAGGGTATGCACGAGATGGAGGTAACCTAGCTTGCTTCAGA
Source organism: Rhynchomys soricoides (assembly GCA_019843965.1). NCBI lineage: Eukaryota > Metazoa > Chordata > Mammalia > Rodentia > Muridae > Rhynchomys > Rhynchomys soricoides. The sequence continues at coordinate 5,988,276 of JADRCH010000125.1, forward strand.
ATTGTGAGTCCAGATGCCAGAAGACTTCTGGCACCTTAAATGATCTCCACTGGGAAGAAAGGGAGATGTTCACCTGTGAACCTGCTCAGTGTGATGTGTTGTTGATACAAATTGGAGTTTTCCCCAAGAAGCTGGTAAAGGGGCTTCAGAGCTTGGAAAGACACTCCAATGGGAGTCTTCTGTACAGTTGCATAATCCTCAGGTTAATATGTCATGATCCCATCTGCTGCAGAGTATTGGCTCCTCAACCAAGGCTAAAATCAGCTGTCTTCATGAAAAGTATAGTAGAAACGTCTAGATGCCAAAAGGATTTTTCTATTTTCTGTTCTAAATATGAATCTACACAATGAAACCTGGTAGAAAACTGCCCATTCAGCCCTAAGATTCTGCAGTTGCTAATAGGCATTGGTCTTCTCAGAAAGGGCCATTTCTTCACTAAGACCTTCTAGTGAGTTTACTCTAGAATCTCAATCCTTCCTGAGCATGGCACAAAGCCTTTTAAGTAGTGCTGGTTTTGAGATTTTGACTTTGAATCATCAGGCATAAGAGCCAGTCGCATAGCTATCCCTCCCCACTATCTTGTACTCACATTAGGCAATTTGACATAGCAGTGACATTCCAGGTCACCGTCAGTAGACTTGTCCTATTGAACAAGGTCAAGAAGAGTTGGAGTGTGCTGAAACGTATGTTGTAAGTCACCTACAGTATATGAGGTTTGATGTTATCCTCCACAATTGCATAATGACTCAGACAGCTACAACCACACACACAGATACATGCATATGCACACGCACACACATGCAGAGGCACACACTTGTACACATGTGTTTAGGGACACATACATGTCCTTCGTTTCAGGTAATCTGAGGAACATTGATAAAATGGATGAAAGTCTAAGTGTGTCTGTTTCATCTAAAAGCAGGGAAAGTACATGGTCTCTTCATTCTTCAAATTTTATCATATAGGATTTTTGAGTCATGCCTTACTGGAGACTTCTGCCCCTATATTGACTTTTAACACATTCAGTACTAAGAACAGAGGCAATAGGAGGTTAGTCATTTGCACCCGGCAGGGTCCTCCTTTCTTGGTATCATGTCTCTCTGCTTTACAGAGTCACTCCTAAGAGCAAGGCAGGCTTCCTTGAGTGTGACTAACATGGCCAAAAGAGCCAGCTGCAGTGTAACCAGGAATAGTCTTGATTCTCTCAAGATGGCTCTGTTACTGTTGTGGTTCTTTTCCTGGCTGTGGTCATTTCATCACTATGAATTGTCTAATAGCCAGAGTACTCATTAAGACAGCACAAAAGGAAAGCTAAGGGAAGGGAAGGGGAGGGAAGGGGGAGGGGAGGGGAGGGAAGAAAGAAAGGAAGGGGGTGAATAGAGATTATAGTATAAAAATTGCCTGGAAAAAAAAAATGAAGATTTTTCTAAAGCAACCTTTTGTCTCTGTCAGACTATAAGCCTATTGAAACAATTCCCAAAGAAATGGGAATTTTCCTAAGAATCTCATTCTGGGAAAAGGAAAAGGCACAAGTCAGAGAGGTGAATTTTGTCCTCCAGAAAGAGAATTCACGTACATGAATTTCTAACAACTTGTCAGACTTACAGGTGAGACTGAGCCCAGACAAGGATGGACCAATGGTGAGCAGACCACACCTCTATGAGGACTGCTTAGATGTATAAATCCTTGGCCTTCTGTTTAAACTTTAATCACATCCGGAACTTGGGAGTTCTTTGGATCCCTTCACCCCATTTCCCAATGTGGTCATATTAACTAAACCTCTCTTTTCTGCTTTCCACTTTATATTTGACTTTTAATTGGCTCACTGAAGGTGAGTGGCTGGACCTGACTCAGGACATAGGTTGTGACTCCTAAGTTTTATTACAGCTTCTGTAGTCATTGAGCTAACTGGCTCTGCTGACTGGTCTCTTTAAACCTCAGTTTCATTACCTGTGATATATGAATGGGAATTATCTTCTAGGTGAGACGTGAGTATAACCAAGTTCATGGAGGGCTAGTTGTGATTCGGTGCTTGGTGCTTAGTGCCCAGAAGCAGCTAGTGTGAATAAGTAAGGGAAGTTGCTTGGTGACCTGGCTCTCTTGCCTTGAACTCCCAAATCCTTAACTTACAGGAACACAAAACTGTATCAGTTTCAACAAGTAACTCTGAAAAATAAACTCTTTAAGGATGACTGGAGTGATTATTAGTTCATGTAAATGAACAATTGATGGGACGAAGCAGTGGGTCCTGACAAAAATCACACCATGTGACCAGTCTTGTATTGGAGGGTTTTTTATTAAAGGAGATGCCCTCTAGGGTAAAGAGGAAAGAAGGGAGTGGAGGAAGGGAGACCATGAGTTTTACTGGGGCCATGTCACATGTGCAAGATGACATACCACAGGAGAGACGATGTGTCATGTCTTGGGCAGCTAGAGATGACCTGTGTTGTTCCGGGGTCCCTCAAAAGCTGGACTATAAAGATGCCTGATTGCCTTGGAGTCACTTTTAGCTATTCGTGGATAAGCCTGATTGCTAACAGCAATCGTATCAAGCACAACTCTGAGAAGTTTTTATTTCTTGGTGTAATGACTACACTGGTAAGTTCATTGCTAGTGAGTATATTAAGGTTGTGCTCAGGGAATTTGGGCAGAATGAGTGTTACAGAGGAACCTCATGCATTCTTCTTAGCTAATCTTATAGAAAGAAGAGAGTCATGGTCCACATTGCTTGGAAAATGACAACCACTTTTACTCCATGAAAAGGAGTCCACTAGAAAATTAACTTATAGTTCTCGTTTTGTAATAAATTATTGTGGAATGGCACTGATCTCTAGCATTCCTGTATGCAAGACTGAACTTAAATCCTTTGTAGTAAGAATGGCCATTTTCATGGAATAACCATTTCTTCTACATTCCTATGGTTTAGGGTGATGTACTATGATACTAGCCCTAAGTCATAGGATAGGGTTATGACCAGCCTATATGTGCTGTCCCTTGGCCAAGTGAGCATATGATCCAAAAGAAGCCAATTAGGATCTCCACTGGGCTGTTAGATATGAACAGAATTTTCCCTTCTTCTTTCTCCTTTTCTCATTCTAAATTGACTCACAGAGCTGGAATAAATTAGTCAAGATGTGGCTTGGACCTTCTACTTCCCCCTCTATGCTTGCCATAAAGCAAGCTAGCATCCATAATAGAGCAGATAGAAGAGGTGGGAAGACCATCTAAGAGCCTGCATCTCGACTTTCTGAATGTTGCTGAATTGAGCAACCAAGCTTCCATTCACCATGGATTGGCACTGGGAGTAAGGGTAATATTTATTTGAAGTTCTATGTTGTAAGGAATGCACAGTGAACCATGTAGTACTTAGGGGCATAAGCTGACTTTCAGTAAAGTTTTATTAAGGACAGGTGGACTTATTCAGGATCTCATATCTGTTTTCTATAGCAAGGGACGCTTGATACCATTTTCTTTTCACTGTCCTTTGACAAGGAGCAGTGGTGTGTATCCTGCATTCCTCCTTACCATTAACACACACGTTGCTGGCTGCATAGAGGAAGCCATAGTTTTCTGCATAATTCTGGCCTCCTTTCTTTACAACAAATATCTTGTGAATAGTAAATAGAAGACCATTAACTGTCCTGCATTAGAATCCAGAGACCAACTTGTGGAAGCTATAGCTGGGCATTTTCTTTTCTGCAATGCAGAAAGAGGAGGTCACTTGAGGTGGGTACTGATCCTTTGAGAGCACATCACTTTTTAAAATACTAAAATTCACTCATGCAGTTGGGTCATGTTCAGTTTTTATTGGATTAAAACACAAGGAAAACAGGTTTTAAATGTGTTCCCCAACAGTTCGCCATCTACATCTAAAAGAATGTTAAATTGAGATTTAGCGTCGTCAAGCTTGTAACCAGTTCTTTGCATAATCTTGGTCCTTACCTCTTTGCTGCATGCCATTTATATAAGAATCTACTGTATTAAATGCTGCCTGTCCACCCTGCAGTCTGACCACAGGGTTATTTTATGAGTACACAGAGCAGGGTAAAGAGCAGTAAATTTCTGTCTATGTATTTAGACTCTAAGGAGTGTATAATATATCTCATATTCTGAGTTCTGAGTCAGTTTTGAATTATGCGTGGTTTTCTTTTACCTAATGGCTACCAAAAAGGCAGAGGATTCAACAGCCACAAAGAGAGGCGGAGACAAAACACAACAAATACTTGAGAGCAAGTGAAGTCACCATCTCAGTGATGGATTCAGGGTCAGAACCAGCATTCCTCTTGTGGTATCTGGGTGTGATGGCAAAGAGAATGTAAAAGGGAGGCAGTTTCTGTCTTCAGTATGAATTTATCACTTGATTATATGTTCTGGTACATTTCTTTGACTGTTGTGTTAATTGAAAATGAATGTGGTCATTGCCTAACTTATAAGCTGATTCAGCAGCTTCTTAGACATTCCCTGTGTTAGATTCAGGAACCAAATGTCTGATTTTTAGCTCAGGAAGGACCAACTGCATAAAAGCAGGGAGGTTGAGTCATCTTTAGAACCATCACAGGTTATTATTATTATTCACTTATTAGTGTGGAGAGTATCTTTTGAATATTAAGATAATTGGAACTCTCAAATCCTGCCATACATTTCTCTGATGGTATAGTATATAGTCTTTTAACTAACTAGATGCTGTCTCTATGGCAAAGCTATAAGCAGAAAAGAAAACCACCACCTCTGCATTAATGAAGTTTACAAACTCTTTATCCTAAGAAGATTAGAGTTGTCTCTGTCTGTGACCACCTGTAATCGGAAGAAGATAAGGGGATATTATACACAACAGATGTCCAACAGGGATGATTAGAAACCATTACATTTTTAGCCAGTTCTGGAAGCAAGATTGCAGTGGCTGACGGGGCAGTAACAGGTCACTCTGGCTCTGCCTGATGATAATGAGTTGGTACTGGTCAGTCACCTGAACAGGTGTAGCCTTTGCTGTGGTCAGTGACTTTCTTACTTCAAGCATTTTCTTTCATTCCCTCAGAGACCCTTGTCTTTTTAAGTCTTCTTTGCCCAGTGTTCAGTGATTCACAATGTCATCAGCCATGTGAGATTTAACTTTTGAGCACATACCAGAACCACAGCCTTTCCATTGTGCTCACTGTCTATACCTCTACTCTTATAGGTTATTCTGGGAAACAGCAGTTGTCTTACTGACATTTCCACTTCTCTTCTTACCTGTGAGAGTCTATTCTCCAGGTGGCAGAACTCTTCAAGCTTAGATGTATGGTTGGGGTAATGATACTCCATTGGTAAAGTACTTGCTTTGCAAACACAAGGACCTACATTTGATTCCCTTGGAAACTACATTGAAAAACAAAGAGCAAATATGGCTAGCCAGTGTCCATTTGTAGCTCCATGCTGGGAAGGCAGAGAAGCTGGATGTCTTAGTCACTGTTGCACTAGGATGAAGAGACAACATGGCAAAGGTAAGTAAGTCTTAGGAAGAGAACATTTACTTGAGGGCTTGCTTACATTTTTGTAATGGCAGCATACATTGGTACTGGGGCAGGAGCTGAGAGCTTTACATCCTGATCCACAGTCAGGTAATAAAGAGTCAGGGAGAACATTAGACCTGGCATGTGCTTTTGAGACCTTCAAGTCAATTCCCAGTAACAGGTTGTGGATAGCCCTGGTGTTGCTTGTATGATGCTAATTCCACTCTCCTGGGAGGGGTTGTGAATGAGGAATGAGTCAAGTACTCAGATGACTTCTTGTGAACCATCCCCTAATGAATAAAGGAGCCAATCACTGGGTAAGTAGGCAGGACTCCTGGTTGGATAGGGGAAGAGAGAAAGCAGGAGAGAAAGAGGATCTTTTTGGGCAGATATAGCATGAAGACAAGATGGAATCACTAGTGTCTCCAAATTTCAATGGTGGATCCATCAGTATTCTCCACCAGAGGATTTAGATTTAATATGGCTTACAAGGTTAGGATTCTAGTTGTTGCACCCAGAGATTGAGTTACCATTGTTTCTGACTAAGTATGTGTGATGTTTTCCTTCTCAAGGCAACTCGACTGGGTTCCAGAGAGAAAGGTATGGTGGCAAAGCATGGGTTTGCCGGATGTGCAGCACAAAGGCCAAGGGGGTTTTGAAGCATGGGGCTGGCTTGGAGCAACCCACCAGTGGGAACTTAGTGAGCTGGGTAGAGAGGTTTTGGAGCTCTGAGTCAGAAAGTCTCCATGAGATAAAAACAGGTCAGCCATTGCCTGCCAGTGCATAGCAAGGCAGAGAGGATCAAGGCCATCTGTTTTTAATATTTCCTACAACAGTAACACACCTCATCCAACAATCCCATGCCTCCTAATCTTTCCAACAGTTCATCTGGTGACTAAGAGTACAAATATATGAGGCATTTAAAGCCATTTGCATTCAAACCATCACATCTGATCCCCAGGGCTCACCTAACACAGTTTAACATGAGCAGTGTATAGTAGTCCAGTGAGAGAACCTGCCTCAAAAACAGGGCACAGACAGTCTCACTTCCACAGAGAGATGTTCTGATTAAGGGGCATTTCTGCTTCTGGAGATGCCTGTCTGCTTTCTCTTATTTCTAAGACACCTCCATCAATTCATAGCTAATAGTTTGGTGCTAAAACTCAGGAGAGGTTTGTGGGTCATATACTTTCTCTCATTCTCTCTCTCTCTCTCTCTCTCTCTCTCTCTCTCATACTCTCTTGTTCTTCTCTCTGGCCAAACTTTCTTCTCTCCCTTTATACATGTTTGTCTTTTTTGTTTTTTGTTTTTTTCCTTCCGAGATTCATACCATCAAGAGCTCAGGAGCTCTGTGGACTTACTAAAGCTTAACAGTTGCCTGTATCAACTTGAAACCTAGAAGCTTTCGGTATGTCATGTGACCTCGGTTTGGGTCTTTTCCCTCATCTGCCTTCTTCTCCCCTTTCTGTCTGTCTCTGCTTTTCCCCATCCCCACCCTCTCCAACTAATCTTCAATATTTAGATCAGAGGTCTTTCCTTATTGTTCCACACCCACATTCAATATCCATACACCAAGATAAGGTCCAGGTTCAACCTAAGGGTGCCCTAAACTGACACCCTTATCCAGACCTAAGGGTCTGATCATTTGTTTCTGACTACTTTCTGATTATAGGTGATGATTTATTACCAGAAACATGCCTCACTAGTATATTGCCTATAACAGATCCAAGATCTTTATTCCCATACACTTTTGGCTTATCTTAAAACAAATCTTTTGGTATTAATATGCCTGCTGGTTGATAATACCAATTGGATAATACTTTGGACATTGACTGTCTCACTGACTCAGAAACTTCATAACACAGAATGGGCAAAAGGTCTGACATATTCCCTACACCCAAGTTTCTTTTATATCCTCACTCCTGTCCTCTGCCCATGTTCTCACTTTTACACCTAAGGTTTTATGAGTTCAAACTCTATACCTAATTCTCTGAACTCTCAAGCAGACGTTAATCTGCCAGATAAGACCGTCCTTTTCAGAAGCTGAACACTTTAAGTTATGTTAGTAAATTTTTCTGTGTTGTTTAAAGCAGTATGCTGGCTGTGGATGAGATTTGGCCTTCCCACTACAGACTCATACATGTTTCTCCTCCAAACACCTGTCCTGGGTCAGACTGGCCCCCTGACTCTGTGACTGGGAAAAGGTGGGCAAACCAGCCCGACTCTTGTCTAATCCTGGAGCTAGGCTGGTAGCATCACTTAGGAAGTTACCTTTCTGAACTGAAGCATTATACTGTGATTCTAACTACTCTGTCAGCTACTTACAGACTCAGCTTCCATGTCTGGGCCATAGGTGTCATCTCCTCCTATTACCATACTAACCTACCTGACTAGTGTTTCTTAAGAAAATGGTGTCACAATCCACATTTTGTCTATGAAATGATGGACTCCACAGGGACTTGAAATGCCCAGGTAGGTGGTGGGTTCACTTTACCATGAAGCTGAGTTCACCTTGAGCAGAAGACAGCCTTGTGGTTTGCTGTCTTGGCTAGGGAACCTCATCAAGATTGAAGCAAGCATGTAACTTGATCATCATCATCATCTTTGCTAATTATATCATAAAGAAGGAAAATGTCATGTGATTTCACTACTGTCTTGGTTAATATGACCACATGGTATATTGCAACTGGCGGCTGGCATACAACTTCAGTCTCAGAGTCTTCTGGGCTCCACTACACCTCTTTAAATCAGACAAACAAGAAAATATCAGACCTTCATGTTGTTTTGTTTTTTGGTTTGTTTGTTATTTTGATAATTTTAATTCTGTTTTTGTTTGTCTGTTTTAATATAGTTTTATTTTGATATAGTTTTTATGTTGGCTTCTAAGGAGAATCTAAATGTTTTCTTGGCCACAAGCCTCCAATACTGGTGAAATAACAAAGGAAGCTAACCCTTTGAGATCTATAGATCCCAAAGGAGACTCAAAGGATAAAGTTCCCAGTGCTAGCCAAGCTGCTGCCAGTGAGAAACTGCTATGGTAGACTCTGCCAGGTCTCTGGGTCTGCTTCTTCTGTCTGGTATCTTCCAGCCAATTTTTTATAGAAGGTTAAAATGGTCGTCCCCCAACTCAGTACTCCTTCATTCCACATGTGTCTGCTTTTCTTTCAGCTCAGTCTAAAACAATGTGTCTACATCTTCAAGTTTACGTTTCACAACAATGACTATAAAAATATAATCACCCAAAACAATAATATCCTAAATCTTGGCTTATTAAAATACATCTTATGTATGATTATGTATATTTAGACTGCCCATGTGTCATTATGGTTTGCTTTTTATATCATATACTCATGTACTTATTACCAAATTGACTTAAAAGTAAATGGTTATATAATTCAAACTTTAGAACTTGGCCCAATTTCATTTTATTCATAGTAATACCAAAAACAAAACAAAACAAAAACAAAAACAAAAAAAAAAAAAGAAGATGAAACAGAAGAGGAGGAGGAGGAGGAGGAGGAGGAAGGGATGGAGGAGGAGGAGGAATAGCTAATTGTCCTAAATCTCTTTGGAACAATTAACATGAGTTTTTACATTTAAAAATTATAAATCTGCTTTTAAGGACAAGACATACATAATCATATAGTTCTGGACAAAATGGTGTCTCCTCAATTCTTATATCAGTTCTGGTTTTACAACATGATCCTGATTGCATACAGATGTAAATTAACTTTAGGAAATGATTGAATTCAGCCAGGATTCTTTTTTTTTTTTTTCCCTGTTGAATGATTGCCCTACCTTTAGATAAGATTCAGGAATCTGTTGAGACAAAAAGATGATTATAGTTACTTTATCTTTCTATGGGGGCTCTAGTACATAGTCAAGTAGTTATACACGTAAACAAAACCAAACTTTGTTAACTTATTAAACATAACTTATGTTAACTGCCATTTTCAAATCTTACTGTTCCTGAAAATATAATAGAAGAGACCCAGTGGCTGCCACTGAATGTATGCTGGCCAATGGAGAGAAAAATGCCTCAAGTTTTTCCACCAAACCAATGGCCTTGCATTCTGTACTGCAATATTGGACCATATGACTCATCCCTCTGCTTGCCACTCTGAACATTTTTTTTTCATGACTCAAAAAAGGCTCTGTGCATCCATTAAGCTCTGTGTCTCACCAGCTCTCAGACAACTTTAAAAGAACTTTTTTTTTTTAAATGTATGTGGGTACACTGTCACTCTCTTCAGACATACCAAAAGAGGGTATCACATCCCATTACAGATGGTTGTGAACCACCATGTGGTTGCTGGGAATTGAACTCAGGATCTCTGGAAAAGCCATATCTGTATCATCTAGAAGATATTTCAGATACTGTTTTCAGATGATGTGGGGGAGCACTGGTTACACAGAACCTTCCTCCTTTTCATCCCAGACCAGACACAACCCTTTACATTAGTCCTGTATTTCTCCTGTTCAGTTTTTGTGAGGCTCCCTGGCCCCCCATTGCTTCTGATTACTTTGTGCAGCACTCCTGGAAGTGGGACCAGTTACTTTCACCTCCAATGACTGGACCTGGGGAGAAAACTTTCCCCTGGCATCCTTTACCTTGTACCATCATTGTTGGCTTCACACACTGCTACCCTGACTTCGCTTCTGTTAGGGTGCTCCTCCATTTCTAAGTTTTCACAAGTTTTCTCTTTCACGAGTCACAGCCCCTTTTGTCCCATCTCCCCAAGCCCCATCATCATCTTTCTATGCACTCTACTTACCTATCCCCTTAATCTCCACAGAAAAGAACTGGATTTCCATCTTAAATAGAATTCACAAGTTCTTAAAGGTGGCTAATTCCAATTACTCACCCAAATCCTGGGTCAGTCCACTAAGGTCTAGCACTTCTGGCCTGTCCCTTCTCCTCATAACTATGGATCCCGACCCCTGTCATGCTATGTCTTTACATAATGACTGACCCCTTCTCAGGAAGGGAATGCTTTGCTCCCTTCTTTTAATCTATCCTCAGGGTCTAGAATGGAGGGATAAAAGCCTCAAGTGGATTGAGAGACTCTGGGCAGCAAAGTTGTTATGAGTAATAACACTCTATGTTGGGTACACATGCCAGTGTCTCTCACTTCAAGACTTCAGGGAACTGACCTGCAGATGGACTGTTCCATCCCCAGAGTTTCCCCTTTTTTCATCCTATGAAACACGAAGACCCTCCACACCATGTGTGCACAGTCTCACTTCTATAGAAAAACTATGGCCCTTCGGGTTTTAATAAAGAACAATTCTTGTCTTAGTCAGGGTTTCTATTCCTGCACAAATATCATGACCAAGATGCAAGTTGGGGAGGAAAGGGTTTATTCAGCTTACACTTCATGCTGCTGTTCATCACAAAAGGAAGTCAGGACTGGAACTCAAGCAGGTCAAGGAGCAGGAGCTGATGCAGAGGCCATGGAGGAATGCTGCTTAATGGCTTGCTTACCTCTCTTGGCTTGCTCAGCTGACTTTCTTATAGAACCCAAGACTACTAGCCCACAGATGGTACCATCCACCAGGGACCCTCTGCCCTTGAACACTAATTGAGAAAATGCCTTACAGCTGGATCTCATGGAGGCATTTTCTCAACTGAAAAATTTCTCTCCTTTCTCCGTGATAATTCCAGCTTGTGTCACTTTTGATACACAAAAGTAGCCAGTACAATTCTACATCTTGGAGAAAAGCAATCAGGGTGGGTGGGCCTCTGGCTTTCACAAGTGTGCACGCATACACACACACACACACACACACACACACACACACACACACACATGCACATCTGGCTTCCGTTTATTTCACCATGACAAACAAGCCACTTGTTTTTGTTACAGTGGCTGACATGATCTGACCCCTCATCCTTTTTTACTTTGCTTACTCACTAAACTATACACCCACTGACTTTTCCTATTTGTGGAAATACCAAACTTGTCCCAGCCTTTGGACCTACAGTGGTGTACTCTGCCTAGACTTTCTCCCTATCTCTTGTGATTGGATGATTCTAATTTCTGTCCCAGCTCAGACTTTAATGCTTGACCAGGCTTTCCCTGTTTTCTTGTATGAAAGTGGTTCTTATTCCACATGCTCTCTAGTCCACAATTGTTACTTGTTTAATTTTGTACCATATGCCACTATCTCAGATTTTCTCATCGATGTAGGGGTTTGTTATCTGTGCCTAGTAGAGAGTTGTAGAATGGGTGAGCTATTCTACACAGGTGTATGTAAATGATGTGGTGTCTTACACACAGCACCGGTGTGTAAAACATGTAAGAGCAGTCACTCTGAAAGCCGTAAGAGCAGAGAACAGGGCACTGAGCTCTATTGGCCAGCTTCTTTCAACCCCTAAACTACATAGCCTCAGGCTCACACAGCTAGATCAGAGTCCTGAGTGAACAGCATTGAGGAAGGGCTAGATACATTGACACTATTGTCTACCCACTGCCTGTGCTTGGCTGGCAAGTTAGCCTGTGAATGGAGACACTTCTTACTGAAGGAGCCATAAGTGGATGGCCAGGGGCAAAAGCATCCTGTTAGTGAGTGAATGGATCTTAACAAAAGAGCTGGTTTCTTTAAGTCCTGTGGAGGAGCTGACCCAGAATCTCATTTGATACTTCATTGTATCCCAGGCCTGCTTCCAGGAGGAAGTCATTACTTCAGCCAATAATCCTACATAAAGGCTTCCTATTCTTCAATTACTAAAGTAATACAAGGCACATCCCAGCATCAGACATTAGGATTAACACTGACAAGGCTTAGTTAAAACGCTCTACCAGGCAGCAGCTCTAAAGTGACTAACCCAGCTAACTTGGCTGCACAATGATTCTTCCTTCACAGGGAGAAGGACTTATGTTTAAATACTATTAACACTTTTTACTGTGATGGCTTTGCTGTAAAAGAATGTTATCTGAGTATAAGAATGAATATGATTTCATAATAATATGAATCCCTTACTATTAATTTTATGCTTTTAATTTTGATAACATGACTCACTATAATGGAGATTCATCTCTTCCTTGATTTAAGTTATTTTTCCTCTCCTGTTTTTAAAGTGAAGTTGAAATTGTACGATTAAGATGAAAGCACAATTTGGAAATGGGGAACGATCTATGTGAGTTAGAGTGGATGAGTCAGAAATAGATGGTTTTCCATTTAAGCTGAATGTTGACCATTAATTAACAGTGATAGGAGCAGCAGTACCACTAATTGCCAGCCTGCAGCTCTTGCCCCTGGGGAATGGCAGGCAGCCTTGATGTTGTTGAAATTGCACTGGAGATTACAGGAGGGCAGGGGCATTGGGCCTTCCAAAGGAATAGCATGTGCACCCTGGATTTTAGGATTCATTTCCTGCTTTATACAATTTCCTCTTGGCAAGAGCACTCTCTCATTCCCCTTCCCTATGCAGAAGCAGTGCTTTCAAAGGATCATGGGTGGAAGGATGTGTGGTATGCAATACAGTTCATGACACAAACTATTTCCAGAAGTCACAGGATTGACTAGGGCAGGGGTTGTGTGTTATATGAGTAGGCTAGGTACATTGTAGAACAGTTTGTCTGTTTGTCCTGCCATTTAAACAGTAAAAGCATATGCCTACCTTATGCTATAAGTTTTGTATTTGTGTGTTAGAAAATTCTTCTGCAATAGCCAGACTTCTGTTATTTAAGATGACTCATGCTCTAACCTCTCACATTTTCCTGGTTACCATGACAGAGAGAAAAGAACATGGCAATGTATATCAATTCTTAAATGCTTCCCTCAAGAAGTGGTTCATTTCTCATATCATTTATTTGATAACTGCAGTCAAACCACATGGCCCCATCTCGTTTTAGGGAAGCCGTCCTTCCTTTTAACAGGAGTGAGATAAACTAGTAATGTCAGTATACAGCTAAGACTGCAGGAGATACCTCACTGGCTCAGTTTCAGCTACAATCATGTAATGAAGCACTGAGTCCTGGCTCAAGGATGGATCTGTACAGCATAAGAAAAACACTCTCCTCATTTACAGGAAGTTACCTCACAGGTAACAAGAGCCCAGGCCCTCAGCCATGTAACCCATTTTGCCTGATGGATAATAGTAATAATTTCTATTCCTTCGATTATTATGCTGTTGTTGTTTTGTTTTGTTTGTTTGTTTGTTTTTATTCAAACAAGTATTTATTTATTCAAACAAGTATCATCAAGTATTGATGTAGTCCCTGGAATGTCCTAGAAATGGGAAGCATGTCTTTGAATCATCTCACATGGTCTCTGACCTCATGAGATTTGGGTCTCTCAAGGGAGACAAATAATTTAAAAGAAGATAATTAACAAATGTGAATTCTAATAGTTGGAGGTGTGCAAACAGGCCACAGGTTTCCATTGTTCTGCTTCCTTTCCCAGCACCTTGACAACCCCATGAAGTGACCATCCACAGTTCTGAGTCCTTTAGGCAGATCACTAGAGCAAGGCACATGGCATTCAGATGATTTGTTCTTTGAGATGTGCAGAACACTGGAGCAGCCTAAGAACTACTGTGCCAACTTTCCCATTTGTTGCTCATTACTGTTATTTCCTGGGTCACATAAGAATGGGTCGCAGTGGAGCCAAAGGTTGACCTGGCTCAGAGCATCTCTTGAAAGAGCCCTTTGACAGATGATGTCAGTGTGCTGCCACAGTCCCTAGATGGTTGCTTTACACATTGCTCCTTGTGGTCCCTCATAAACCCCAAAACATTCTGGAACATTCTAACTATTGGTGTCCACTTTGCCTAAGAGAAGCTTGTGAATGTGTCTGAACACCCTTACTCCTTTGGTAGGGAAAAAAACAAAGCATTGTAGAGTTTATCTGTCGATTCCCAGAGGGAGAGTCTCTCTTGCTCACATGAGCTGTTTGATAGCACACATTCTAAAGACTTCTTGCCCCCTTTCACTTCTTTATTGCTTTACTTGAGATTCTGGAATCATCTAATGCTGTTAGCACCCTATGCCAGAAATGCAGGCAGACATGCTTGTCCTATCACAGAATTTATAAATTATTGTGATTCCCAGTGGTGACTAATACTACTAATTCTCACAAGCTATGCAACTTTCATTGGCTGCAGTTCACCAAGGAGTCACCAGTTTCCCTTAGTAGTTGATGACTGACAATCACAGTTTTTAATTGTTAACTCTAATATGGAACCTTATACTTTACACACATACTCAGGCATATGCAGGTTACAGAATGGCTACAAAGAGACTGAAATGGTTAAAGAGACAGAAGAGCTCACAGAGGCCTTACTAGAAACAGAAGCAGAGAACTGATTACAGATACAGAACGTCAACAACAGGTGATTAATAAAATATTAAAGAGCCCAGTGGGACAGCTGTAGAAGGAGAGCCAGACACAGGGGTAAGCCAATGGGAAAAACGCAGGACCTGTCCAGACTCCAGATAGAAGGGCTGGCAGGTGGGGCAGGCAGCAATCTGAGTGAGCTTCACTGGACTAAATCTCTGGGGACACTTGTGACTTCCCTGTCCATCTTTCCCTTGATGCATATGGATGGTCTGATGACAGTCAAGCTGTTTCAAATGTGCTTTTTATAGAGATAGATACAAGACGGTTCTGTTATATTCCTCCAATAGGTGACCTGAATCCTCAGATCTGATTTTTCTGATGTTGTTAATTTTGTTTTGTTGCTTGGTCTTTAGAGAGAGGATCTCACTTTGTAGCCTAGGCTAGCCTTGAATCCAAGTGATCTCCTGCCTCACCTCCTCTAATAGTAGGATTATAGGTATTAGCTACCATATTCGGTGTCATACAGGGTTATTAGGCCTCTGTCTATCTCAATGTGTTTATGAGTGCTACTTGTTATTTCATCCTGCATGATTAAGTGGTGGTGTCTACATGCACAAATGAGATGTGCCTCTCCATTCATACTGAAAATGGAGTCAACTGCTGCTTCATAAAATGGAGTCACCCTAGACTAGGTTAGGCTTGAAAGCTATGAGAAATCTTAGAGCAGGTTATAGCCTGATTTCCACACCCACTAAATCAACATTCCTGTTCTTAGGTGTTTTCAAAGAAACCAACTTAAGAAAATGTTGTTTAAGCTGGTTGTGGTGTTAAATACCTGTAATACCAGCATCAAGATGCAAGAGTGTCATAAATTTGAAGTCACAATGGGATTCATAAGAAGACATGTTTTCCAGGGGACAAAAGGTGGGAGGATTATTTATTTGCATACCTACCTAGAATACCAAGAGTCTCTGTTCCTCTACAATGAAATGCTAAGATAACACAGTGAGCTCTGAGAGTAGTAACTCAGAACTGTCCAGGATGTTACTGGATGGCCTCCAAGCCTTAGCTAGCCAATTGCTGCTCTGCTCATGTTTTTGAAAATGTCGCTGTTAGTGTATTTAGCCACAGCATCCGCAGCTGGCAGCATACACTACAGCCTCAATTGCAGTGCTTTTTCAAAAAGCATCTTGTGATAATTTGGTATTTTTGTGCTTGTATTCATCATGACTAGGACCAATTACATTACATGGTCCTTTGGGGGGCCACTTTAGGACAGGAGGAAGACTGTAAGAAATATATTTGGCTATTTCATTTCTTTTCTGACTACAGTGATTCATGGCCTAGTTCTGAATTCCTTCCCCAGATGCACTATTTATTAATTAACTTTTTGTCCTAAAATATATTGATTAAAGAAATAAATTAAGGTCCAATTTATGATAACAGACTTCTTGTCCTTAAGAAAACACACAAGGTGCTCTTTGGGAAAAGGTGATGAATGTAGGTTTTTAGCATAAATTAAGATGGATTTGCAATTCATCACCTTCGTTTCCTTGCTCCTCCTTAGCAAAAAGACCTCATTTGTGCATTATCAAGGAAGGAATATTATTAGGGGTGTGATTATTCGGCAGAAGTGCTAATGATGATGGGAAAACTTTGAAGAGAACATAACCAAACCGGAAGTTTCTGCAATCTCAAAAAATAGCAGTTTGAAAGTCTTTTGGACATTATATTCCTTAATGAGGCGTGAAAATAAGTATTTTCCTATGAGAGATATATATAAAACACACACACACATACACATTCATACGTATTTATGACTAGGCCTTCAGCTTGAGGGCAGAGAAACAGGACATAGGAGCATTTCCAGTGTTGTCCATTGCTCAGTTCTCAGGAAGCATTATAATGGTCAATTCTTCTTCACCTTCCTTACCTTATATATTTGTCCCTTGGTCTCCATAAATTCTTCCTAGATAGCAAAACTCACAGACATGAATGTCTCTTGCATGAAAATATCATGATTGCAAAGCACACATGATACATGCACATCCTCCATAACCTGTTACCTCTAGGTTACTTATGATAACCAATGTCATGTAAATACCACGTAAATAATTATTATCCTGTTCAAGCAATTTTAAAAGAAAGGCGCTCTTCAGTCCACGAATTCTCCGACTCCAATATTTTTTATCTGTTTTTGACTGAATCTGAGGATGCGCAGCCTGTAGACTCCAAGGATCAACTATTCAGGATCTAGGCATCATCCTTACTAAGCAATGGGTGGTTTTTATGTGGCCCTCTGTGACATGTCCCCGGGGCCATGGATATATTCTTATTCCTGTGTACATGTGTCACATGACTACCAAGAGTTCATTCTTTTCATCCTTCCACCTAACTAGTCAGTTGAGCTTATTTCAGTTTCTGCTCAGAGGCTCCTGGTCCATGAAGCCTTGTCTATCACAATGCCTCCCCTACAGCTGTTCTCAAGTGTATCCCTGTTCATAGCGTCTTCCCAGCAAAGGCCTTCCTCAGGGTCTTCGTATCATAGAAAACACAGAAGAGATTCTAAACCACTTAGAATGAAATTTTACCCCTGAAACATGGGCTTTTTTCATAGCTCAGCACATTCAGTAGTTTTAAACTATTTTGAACCTGAAGGAGTATAACCATTGTGGATCTATTTCACACAGATTAGCCAAGATGGAACACTATTTTGTTTTTATTTATTTGTTGGTTGGTTGTTGGTTTTATAGCAGAGTCCCAGGTCACCCAGCATTCTTTGAACATTTTCATTTCTGTATTTCTTTTTCTCTCAGATAGATAAGCATCTGTATAGATATTCTTTCTTGTAGGTTGTTTTAACTTCCGTGTCTTATCCTCACCAAGGATTGTTCTCTCATTGTTACTGTAAAAACCTTCCTTATCAGGAAGCACTCTCATTCCACAGAGGTCCCTTGCAGTAAATCTTCTGTTCAGGTTCACAAAATCCTGCAATTGTTTCTTTTTTTAACTTTTGAGATAGGATCTCATTAGCCAAGGCTGGCTTCAAACTCCTGATGCAGCTGAGAATGGCCTTGAGCACCTAATCCTCCTTGACTACTTCAGTTTCTTTGGATCTCGATACCTTATCTCAGGTTCCCTTTATGTTACAAAGGGTGTGGCTTTTTCTTGAAGGTCGGTCCTTTTCCGGAACTTAGAATGCTTGCTTTTCCATGGACAGATTCTCTTTCCAGAGACTCTCTCCAGATGGTCAGGTTGCTGTTTGCCATGTTTCCCCACCATAAGCACTTAGTTCTTTACAGTAAGATGTTCAGGGGCATCTTGCATGAATATTCCTCAGATATCCCTGGAATTGTTCATTTCACCAAGGAAACAAGTCTGATTTCTTACCATGAAACATGGTTTTAGACAGCAAATATCTGAGTACTTGGTATGTTTAGAGCCCCTATGATATGATTGCTTCTAGAACCAGCCAACACTAGGAAATATGCACACACATTTGTTGTTTCTATATCTTTATGTTTTATGTAGATGTTTATGTACATTACCCTTTGAATTCCTCTCAATATTTGCAACTCAGATCCAAGTCTGTCCATTGTTACACATTTATAAATACCCACTGAAGCCAAGAGGAACACCCTCTCTCATTCTCTCTGTCTCTGTCTCTGTCTCTCTGTCTCTGTGTCTCTGTGTCTCTCTCTCATATATATATATATATATATATATGCAGTATATATGCATGCATGTATGTATGTATGTTTATATGTATTATGTATGTATGTATGAACTCATTTGCTCAATATTAACATTCCTTGCTCACCACTTCTACTTCTCAGGTATTATGCAGACATTAGATGCACCACTGTTCCCACTTCTATATGGTTCCTCCTTCCCGATGTGCCTTCAGCAATGTGCCTGCTACATTACCACCCACCTCCTCAGAAGTGCCTCACTTCTACCATTGGCTGTCGCCTGTCCTGAGGAGGTTACAAACAAGGATTATAGAGGAAGGAGAAATATAGATACGTGTGTGTGCCTTAGACTAAAGCTGGGGAATTGCTGAATTCCCTCCTTCCACCACACTGGTCCCCGTGTTAAATGAGTGTGTGCTTCCTTGCCTTCCATTCATCTTGCTCTATTCTCTTGAATTTCCTACCTCACTCCAGAGCTCTGTTTCAGCATTCTGGCACACAGAAATCTTTCATAGCATCCAGTTGAGTCAGTTGGACACAAAGGCCGGGAGCTGGCAACTCCAGGCTGTAGTATCAGGGACCAGTAGGTGGAGCTCAGAGGTTCAGCTCAACATATATTTATTCTAGATTATCCCTTTTTCGTATATCTACTTCTACCATCTGGTTTTCTCTTTTCAAGCTCTTAAAAAAGAATCTGTTGACATTCACAGTTCCCAGTGTTTCTATAGACACAAATGGTGAGAAACACATTCTTCTTGCATTCCTTCCCAAGGTTCCAGTGCTACACAGACAAGTGGAATGCCAAGCCTCTAAGATTCTGTGAATACTGCACCATGGAAATGATGCCACCATGTAACCTAGCAGGGAAGTTGTGTGCTTTCCCACACTCAGAAAGCACACTGGCTTGGAATCTTCTTCAATCCCAATGTCTTATAAATCTCCTGCCATTTACCTCCTCCTCAAGTAGAAATCCTTCATTTTATTTTTCCCAAGTCACTTGCTTATGTCAATATACAATCCTATGAAAATATGATTGGGTTATTGGCAACATTCTTGGCAGCCTGAATGAAATAAAAACCAGATGACTGCCTAAGGTAAATGACTATAAATCTTCTATCTTGGGAGCCTGGGAGACAGTTCATAGAGGCAGAGAAGTAACCAGAATATAAGAACAGCCTCCTATGACTGAGTCTATCGCAAAAGTAAAGGGACATGCTCTGGCATCTATGCTTCCATTAATGCTCAAAGCTCCTCAGGCAAGAGCAGAGAAATTACTAGGCCTGCCCTGCCCTTGGAGGCCATCATCCTGCCACAGATGCTGGAATTTAACTCCACTTGTGGCAAATGAGACCTAACCTCAAAAACCATCTCATCTGGCAAGGAGAACACATCCCATGCCTTCTGGAAGCAGCTCCAGTGTCTTCCAGAGAAAGTGCTTGGTCTCACAGTAGATATTAGAATTATCTTGGGTTTTAAGCTGGGCCACTATATCCAGAAATCACATACGGTTTCGGCATTGGCTCAGCCTTTTGAGAGTCTGTGAGTTGTTGGGTGTGGCCTGTTCACTCTGTATCCTTTAACAGAAGATCATGGTTCCTCTTCAGATGCATCATGCTCATTCTGAAATTGAAAGAGTGTAATTTTTTTTTTTTCTTGAACAGTGTTTAGTCAAGGAACGAAGTACTTGATAAACAGAAGGTATACTTCACCATTGCTTGGTGTTACTCTAGACACCCAGAGAAGGGTTTTCTACCATTTACCTGTTTAATTCTCACAGAATTAGGTTTTGCAATAGAGGAGAGTAGCTGCTAAAAAGGTTAGGTTAACACTCCAGTGTCCCAGTAGACACCAATCTACTTTCACGGCTGCTACTTGTCCATTGGGATAATTTCTCACAGTTTCCAGTGAAGTGCTGTTCTAAGGACTATGCCCACACATATTCCTGAGTGAGCTGGAGCTGTTATATATATATACCTCTTGTATAGAGCGTCTGTCTGTCATTGTTAAAAGGGTAATGTGGACCTTATAGAATTTGCAAGGAATAAATGCATAAAACTGTAACAATGGTTTCTTTTGGGAATCTTACCTGCAACCCCCCCCACACACACACACACACACATACACACGTTTATTTTCAACAACTGTCTTTACTTCCTTATAGCTATAAGAATGTTTAAGGTTTTGTTATTTCTTATCTCCCATTGTGGTAAATAACACATTTTTAGGCATTTGTCCATTGCACCTGTTTTTTTAAATGTTAGCATATTATTACTGAAAAATAGTCATTTATTGTCATATTTTAGTTCCATTCATACCACCTCTCTAATTCAAAACGTTCTTTCCTCTTCTTATTTTCTACTTACTAGTTTGCAAAAGGTTTGTCTGTTAAATTTTATCAGGAAGCCTAATTCTGAGGCCGTCAGGGTTCGCCCATGGGCCAGCACTCTGGAGTTCGTGTTTGAGGCTAGCCAGGGCTAGTGTATGTATTAGGCCAGCCTTGGTTACAGAAGAAGACCCTTTCTCAAAAACACAAAATGAAATTCTACTTTCAGGTTTGGTCTTCTCTCTCATTAATTCCTGGTTTTGTTTTCACTGTAATTTTGTTGTTGTTGTTTTGCTAAATATAGACTTTCATTTTTAATGTTTTTCATGCCTGAATTTGGCAGTTTACTAATTTTGAGGCTATCTTCTCTTCTGATATAAGCACATATTTTAATATGCATTTTTATTGTTATTCAGTTTAAATAACTTTTTTCATAATAAAATATTAAATGGAAAAATAAGCTTGTGAGGAGGATATGGACGCAGTGTTTGAAATAGCTTGAATTATAGAGAATTTTAACGACGCTTAGGCCCACATAAGGAGGAGAAGCCTAGGATGTAGATGGCGGTAGTAGGGATGGGTAGGTCAGGAGGCAAAATAAGAGAGGGTTGGAGAAGGGAGAATAACTTTCTTTGATATGTGGTATTGATAAGTGTTTAGCATATTCCAATGAATAAGGTATTAAATAAAGTAAGGAAAATTTTCCTAACATTCGGTGCTTACCACATACTAGACACCAGCTAAGCATTCATTAGCTCCTCTCATGGGACCTCATAGACAAGCCTATTGTTTACTACTGAGAGTTTTGTGCAGATCAAGTGCCTCACTCAATGAGTATTAACCAAGCTGCCTCAGGATTCATGAGTGTGATCACTAGAAAGACAAAGTGAAGCCTTCTGATGACCAGGCCTTCAGTTTTGTGAGTGTGCTGGATGGTTTTGTGTCAGTTTGACCCCTCTTGGGCTTCTGAGTCTCATTAATGAAATAATTTAAGAAGGGACTTAACTGGAGGTGCAAGGACAACTTGATTTTATTTATTAAAAGAAAGCCTCTGCAGATCAGTCAAGCTGTGATTCTCAGCAGCTACCTGAGTGAGGGGAGAGAGAAATGGCTCGTGGTGTCTAATACATTACAGACAAGGTCAGGAAACCCCAAAAGTAAGGAAATGCATGCTTACATTCTGGCTAGCATCAGAAAGAAAGAGGCAGAAAAACGGGGAAATTATGAAAGGCAGGCAGACCCAGCTGAATCTCATGGTGCCTCCTAGAACTACAGTGGGAAATAGAAACTCAGGGGTGGGAGGTGGGGTGGGGGAAGGGGAACCTCATGGTGTGACATTAACATGGCTTAAAGTAAACTCTCCTTTCTAGGACTAGACCCTTGACTTGGTGATTGACCTGGCCCAACTGAAACGTTAGGTCTCCACCCAGGCCAAAGATTCTGTTCTCTTTATCTGAGTTTGTTCTTAATGGACTTAAACACAATCTCTAAAATAAAATAAATCACAAGGTTATAAATGTTAAATAAAGCAAGACGTAGAAATGTCAGAGAAGTTACTTTCATGAAGGCTCACCAGCATAGATGCCTGAACAAGATCTAAACAAGGACAACAGCAGCATGGAAAGAGGCAGTTTTAAAAAGCCTCTGACAATAGGCAAAGAACTAGGGGCAGTCTTAAAAAGCCTCTGACAATAGGCAAAGAACTAGGGGCAGTCTTAAAAAGCCTCTGACAATAGGCAAAGAACTACAGGCAAACGAAGAAGAGCAGAAGTAACAGTCTTCTCCAGGGAAGAACACAGCAATCCAATACCAAATGACCAGCCCCGAAACCACAGAACAATGCTATTTATATATTTAGGAAACTATCTATAGCTCTCTACATATCTACATATCTATACATATATGCATACCTCCATAGATAGATAGATATGATATGATAGAGACAGACAAATAGATGTATAATACAAAGAAATAGGGACCATGCATTAGAGAGAGATCAAGGCGGGGTTGCGTGGGAAGAACTGGAGGCAGGAAAGGGAAAGGAAAAAGAAGGTAATTATATTTTTAATTTCAAAATGTTTTTAAATTTTTAAGAAAAAAGGAAGATCTTGACAGTGCTCAGCACTGGGGAGAGTGGGCTGTGGTTCTGTGGCTGAGAGAGAAGAACGAGACTCGCCAACTGTGATGTAAGCCCCTGGGTTACGTAAGAGGAAAACTCTGATAACCCCCAGAGGTGGACAGAAAAAGAATTGATAAGCTGTACCCAGATCAGAGGCCTGACTCCTCCGTCTTCTCTTCCCAGTCCATTTCCGTGTGTCAAGTGAACACACAGGAGGCTCCTCTGCTAACCCTGCATCATTTACCCAGAGTGTTTGTATTCACTGACACATGTGGCCGATATAAATCCATGTCTTCCACCCCCACTCCCAATACTTCTGGGCCAGGAATACAGCAAGGACCCTTTAAAGCATTGCAGCTTAAAAACAGAGATGGATCACTTCCCCAGCCTTTTCCCGTCACACATCTGGGACTTCTTGGGATTTCTTAACAGTGCATGGCTGATGACTTTTGATACCAATCAATGCAAAGCTAATTAATTTACTTCACAATTTTCTTGGACTCAGACTGCCCAAGGGTTCTGATGATTTGTTGTTCTTGTTTGTTGTTTGTCTCTCACCTTTCAAGAGTTTCCTCCTTGTCTCTCCTTTACAAATGGACAAATTAGCTCCTGGTGACTTGATCTGTTGATGGAATTTGGACTGTGGCTGCTGGTGGTGGTATTGCTTCCTCTTTTCAACTGTGGGACCTTTGGGACATTTAAAATAAGTGGAGGAAAACCATCCATGTGTGTACTAGTGTTTGTGCGTGCCTGTGGATTTGTGTTTCTCTGTGTTTCATCCACACATGTTCATATACGATAGAATGGGATGACAAAAAACATTGGCCCACAAAAATTATTCTCCGCTTAGATGCCATAAGTTCCCCACTGCCAGTTTAAAATAAGAAACAGGGCTGGAGAGATGGCCCAGCCTTTAAAACTGATTGACGCTTTTGCAGGGGACCCAAGTTTGATTCCCAGTACCCAGTTAGAGATTCACAACTGCTCCTAGCTCCAGGACATCTGACCCCCTCTTCTGGTTTCCACTTACTTGCACATACTCCCACACAGAAGAAACTTCATATACATAATTAAAAAAATAAATCTGAAATAAATAAAATAATAAGCTGCCATGATGGTATTAGTCAAATTACATTAAGCCTTTATTTGATTTTCTATTTATCTTTATATTTAAGATTTTCTTTGATTTATATTTGGGAGTATTTGAGGGTTATTTCATGGAGCAAAGATTATACTTAGTTATATAGGGTATGTAGAATGCAACTGAGCAACAGGAGACTCATTGACTTGGCTGGATTTGATATTAGCTCTGAAGCAAGTAGGGAAGAGTGTGAGGTAGGCCTGTTACTTGAGTCTCAAGATCCCCAACAGTAGAATGAGATTATGATATTCTATGTTAAGCACAATTGCTCAAAAAACAGGTAGGTATCACTATGCACTTATTATCACAGTCTCAACCAGAACAGGGACAGCACAAGTGCTAGCAAGCATGAGATTAACAGTGACGCTCATCCATTGCAGGTAGAAATAGAAAGTGGTACAAGGTTGCACAGCAGGTGATCCAAAGGACTTACCCAAAGGAACTGCAGACTCAGGTCTGCAAAAACCTACAAAGAGACTCTAGAGGAGTTTTGTGCACGAATGCCACCTAATTAATGAAATATTATGTAAAACTAACAAGAAATGAACTATCATCCCATGAGAGGACATGGGGGAAATTTAAATGCATATTTTCTTTTGTTAATGTGTGTGTGTGTGTGTGTGTGTGTGTGTGTGTGTGTGTGTGTGTGTTTCTAAGTGCATGTTCATGTATCATGTGCACGGGGATAGAAGCCAGAGGACAACCTCATGTGTCACCTTTAGGCATGTGATATACCTCCTTTGAATCAAGGTTCCCTTTTTGGTTTGATGCTTACAGATTAGACTAGACTGTCTAACCAGTAAGCCCCAGGATTCTTTCTGTCTCCATTTCCATAGCACTAGAATTGGCTGTACAAATGACCAAGCACAGCTGTATTTTAATGGTCTCTGAGGAGGGAACTGAGGTCCCTTTGCTTGCAAGGTAAGCACTTTATCATATCAGCTATCTCCATGACCCAAATGTTATCTAACAAGGCAACATGCTATGTGATTTTAATGATGACTGGCTAGAAAAGGCCAACTTTGCAGACAATTCAGTAAGATCAGTGCTTACTACGGTGTTGGGGAAGGAAAGAATTAATACATAGCACAGAATTTGAAGAGCAGTAAAACCGCTTGGTAATGCTACTCTCGTGTTAGAAGTGTGTAATTCGTACAGATCTATAAAATATACGCCACCAAAAGAGGACCCTATTGCCAAGTCTGGGCCCTGCCTGATAATAATATATCTGTGTGGATTCATTGACTGTGACACTTGTTCCACTCTGCGGGGAACGCTAATGATAGCCTGGGTGAGCAGGGGTTGTCTGAACTACTGTTACCTTCTCAATTTTTCTATGAACTTGTAACTTTTTAAAACAAGAACCAGTTTTAAGTGAGTTAAATATGGAGTGTTTGGTATTTCTCAGCACAGAAGTGTGTTGTGAATGCTTACCTAGTTACTGATGTCCCGTTTCTCTTTGGTAGTCCGTTCCCTTGTTCTGTTCTCTACCCCAAGAACAAATCAACAAGGAAGAGTTTACAAGTGCAAACGCCTACATGGAAGATTTCTAGCTTTTTTACCTAAGAAGGGGGAATGTGACTAGTTGGAGGGCCATATGTTGGTAACTAGGACCTCCCTGCATTAAATGATTCTGTATGATTTTCAAAGGCTGCAAGTGTAACAGCTTTGTAATTCCAACACTTAGAAACACCTAACCTCAGTTTGCAGGGTGAATCTTAGCCCTAGCTATGTAGAGACTCCGTCAGTGTGTATTAAAGCAAGATAAAGGTATAAATCAGAGCTGTGTTGACAGGCATGTGTGCCTGCTCTTTGAGTCTTAATTGAAAAAGTCCCAGTGATTTGTTTTTTAAAGTGACAACTGATTTTCATACTACTAGAAACTAAAAAGAGCCTTAGTGTTAACGTTAAAGACACTAACAAAGTTATGGTCTTGGCACCACTGGGTCAAGATAATCTGTGAGGAGAATGGCAGTTTGCAGAGTGACACCTATACCACTTTTGGTAAGACACTGTTGTCCATTGGGAACACTAAGTAATGCGTGATTTGGTGTGGAAGGAGCTTTTCTGCAGTAGAGACACTAAGCATTTCTCGGATTGTATCAAATGATAGTTGAAGTTGGCTAGACCCAGGCTCAAACCCCAAATCACCCAACCGTTAGCTGTTTAAAGTTAGCAAAGTTGATAGGCCCCTCAGACCTGCTTTTTTGATTTTTTAATAACTTCTATGTATGCATGGATGCCTGTGTGAGGTTATATGCACATGTGCAATCTCTTAGAAGCTAAAGGAGGCTGTCTGATCCTCTGGAGCTGGAGTTACAGCTGATTGGGAGCCACCCACTGTCAGTTCCCAGCACTGACAAAAAAAAAAACGGGCCCTATGGAGGAGCAGCAAGTACACTCAGCTCCTGACCCATCTTTCCAGATGTCAGAAGCTTGGTTTTATTATTCATAAAATGGGGCTAAAATAGGCCCCTCGTATAAAAGTTGTAAAGGTAAAGTGTGATAACCCATGTGAAATTCCAAACATAGTTTGAATGACTCACAAGAATGCCCTGTTTATACATCTAGTCTTAATGTTTTCTATTAAGGGCTGCATTTTAACTGACATTTAACTAGTAGCTAATGAGCCGTGGAAGTCTGACTTAATGAATAATTAATGAGTCTGAATGGGTTTTGTGCTGTGAGGGTTTCTGCCGCTTCTCTCGCACACCATAATCCTCCTCAACTGTACATTGCATGTGTGAGAGCTGTTAACAGCTCATTGACTGCACTCAGTCAGAACCATCATGTCCCAAGACCACAAAGAACCATTTATCACAACTTCTGCATCAATGCCCAAATCAAGAATCAAGGAGAGCCTGCCTTTTCAACTGGGCTCTAGTCTGCAGCCCCTAGTATACAAGACCAGGAGACTTAGAAGTAGAAGAGGCACTGGGAGTGAGCTAGGCTCTCCTCAGGAATGGGACCTCCAGTAGGCTGAGAAATCTGGCCAGACAGCTAGTTTGCCCTCCCAACCTCCTCTGCCACCCTCTGCAAGCCTTCTTTCTGCCTGTTTGCAGTATGCAGATACAAAAAGTCTCTTGCTTACATCATGCCTGCAAGGTGCCTTTTCTCAGTCATTCATGAACCTTCCAGTCCTTGTTCCTGTTAGTGACTCCTGTGGTGGCAAAATTTTCTGTCCCTAACTTTGTTGCTAAGGAAATCTGAGCTTGCATCACCTCATTGACTTTACTGGCTTATTGTTTCCCTGTCTCCCTGTGTGTGATGAGCCCACCTTCACTGCAGACCCATATTGAAGAGGCAAAACAAACTATATTCTTTATGGAGGCCTTAAGTCTTTCAGGGTCATGCGGAATCTTGATTTTCTTTTAATGATACAATGCCAGAAAACAGGGTAGCATTCCATTACCTCAGTGGAAAGCACCCAAAGCCATTGGCCCTCCAAAATATTTATGCATTTGTGAATTATGAATTAATGGTGACATTGATGAAGAGGCCAAGCTGCCAATTCAAATCTGCTAGGAAATTCTGCAGATTAAAACATCCATCCCCTGATAATGGAAGATGACAGTTTCCTCCCGCTTAGGTATAAAATCCAGCATCTTTGCTTTTGTAATTTACCAGGAAATAATGAATGCTTTGTGTTAAGTCCATCCCCTTCCGAGGAACAGGCCTTCACCCTTCTAATTTTTACTGAATCAACTACCAGCAGGCAGGAGATGTCATATTATCCATTAGCCCAAAGAGATTTTCTTAAAATGTAAGTTTAATTATATATGTACAGAAAAGTAGAGCCAATGTGTGTCTGCACGTTAATGTGCATGGGCATACAGTTGTGAATATTTGTGTGTGCTTATATGTATGCATGTGTGCATATGTGTGTGTGTATAAATGTGTGTGTGTGTATGTGTGTGGATATGTGTGTGTGTGTACACACAGAGAGAGAGGGAGAGGGAGAGAGATGGAGAGAGAGAGAGAGATGGAGAGGGAGAGGGAGAGAGATGGAGAGAGAGAGATGGAGAGAGATAGAGAGGGAGAGAGGGAGAGAGAGAGGGAGGGAGGGAGAGAGAGAGAGGGAGAGAGGGAGGGGGGAAGAGACAGAGAGACAGAGAGAGAGGGAGAGGGAAAGAGAGGGAGAGAGAGAGGGAGAGAGAGAGGGAGAGAGAGGGAGAGGGAGAGAGAGGAAGAGAGAGGGAGAGAGGAAGAGGGAGAGGGAGAAAAAGGGAGAGAAAAAGGGAGAGAGAGGGAGAGAAAAAGGGAGAGAGAGAGGGAGAGGGGGGAGAGAGAGGGAGAGAGGGAGAGAAAGGGAGAGAGAGAGAGAGGGAGAGAGAGAGAGGGAGAGAGGGAGAGGGATAGAGGGAGAGGGAAAGGGAGAGAGGGAGAGAGAGAGAGAGAGAGGGAGAGACTTATGTGTTCTCTCTTTTCACCGTGGTGAAAACTCACTTGTACACTAGAGCTTTTACCCAGCAAACTGTCTTGCCAACCCTGTATTTTTGTAAAAATGCTAAGTTTTGTTCAAAGTGGATTAAGCTTCTTTCCTCACTGTGGAAATAGCATGCATTTCATTCTGTGAGCTACTCATTCAATGGGGGATCAATTCAGATTCTTTTCTTTTTGCTAATATGTCCCATCATTGTTTGCTTGGGGAGGCAGAGCCTTTCTGCAGAGCTCAGGCTACTCTCAAACTTATAATCCTCCTGCCTCAGCCTCCTCATTGCTGAAATTATAGGCACGGACGTCTAATTAATGCCTTTATAATACCTGTATAGGTTGGCCTCAGAATAATTCACCTTCCTTTTGAAAACAAAGCAGTCTTTCTGCTAGAGAGAAGTTCTGTCATGCTCTGGACTGGAAACCAACTAGCTTCTTCCTGACACATTTGTCTCTTATCCTGTTCCTTCACACAAGCTCTGGGTATCTGCTGGCTTGCTTGATGAATGGATTGCTAGTTTGCCTTTCTCTTCTCCACTTTTTCTGTACTTTCATAACTAAGAGATGGTTTATAGGCCAACAATCCCATGATAGTCCCTAGTTTTACCTCCAGAAAAATATTTCTCCAGCCTCTGGTGTGCTCCCTGCACAAACACTTCATTCTCCTGTGGTGTATTTAATAACAGGAGAGTCGTGTTTTTGAAGAAGCAACCATCCCATGTTAGCTTGAGGAGAATTTGCCTATGCAGGAACTTGGAGGTAACCATTTACAGGAGGTCACTGTCCTAGATAGAATCCATGTGATAACAGGATTTATTTCATTTCAGATCAAGGGATATCTGAATGAGCAGAAATACAAAGTCAAAAGAGAATGACAGATACAACTAAATGTTCAAGATGAATGATAAGCAAGACTCTATGCTGTACCTTCTCTCTCGTGTATTTTATGATCACTAGGCATGGACAGGATTTTCTTCTAAATGTTGCCGCCCTTGCAGAATTGTTGAGCAGTATTCCCATGGCAGCACACCAAGAAGGCACCTAAGCCACCAGGTTACATGGAGTCACCACTGGATAATACCAAGACTGGGAAGGCTTGCCTTCCTGTTTGATCCCTAGCATCGCTAAGACATCCTTACACATTGGTACTTTGGAGATTTCATAAGGAAAGATTATATTAACACAAATCAATCATTATTATTTTTGTAGTTTTGAAAACAATTT
Organism: Rhynchomys soricoides; assembly: GCA_019843965.1. Taxonomy (NCBI): domain Eukaryota; kingdom Metazoa; phylum Chordata; class Mammalia; order Rodentia; family Muridae; genus Rhynchomys; species Rhynchomys soricoides. Next base: position 6,017,986 of record JADRCH010000125.1, read on the forward strand.
CATTGTTTCAACATTATTTAAAACAAAAAGAATTCAGTATTACTGAAGTTGTTTAAAAAAATCTAGAAACCTATCAAAAGTTTAACAATCTATCTTCTTGGCAACCGTCCATAAATATAAATATGTTAAAGTACAACTGAGGAGAGGATTATGGGAAAATAACTGACAGGGGAGAAAGAGATTTCCGAGTCCTTCCATAGACAGCAATCACACTGATAGAAGCTGTATAGTATAACTGTGTAGCATGAGGGTTCACATCGCAGTGGAAGGTTCGGACCATACATTCCACGTTAGTTTGGAAGAACTTTGGCCCTTGGCATAGCAGAAACCATTCATTCTTCCCATCTCTACTTTTTTTCTTCTGTCACTGCTTTTCATAGTATTGCTTTGTGGTTTCTTTTTCAGTTCAGTTCACTACTAATTTTTAAAATGTTACAGTTTTCTGCCAGTTGATTTTCCTTTGTACCCTATAATTTTATTAGATTCATCAATCAGTTCTAACACCCGTTTCACTGAATCTTTAGTGTTTCTAGGTACAAAATCCTGTTATCTGGAATTAGAACTAATTTTACCTCCTCATTTCTAGTCGGAAAATCCTTCAATTCTTTCTCCTGAATATTAGCAATGGCTACAATTTATTCTGTGCTGAGCAAGAATGATAGCGGTAGACACTCCTGTCCTGTTCCAGAGCCTGAAGGAAATGTTTTCAGTGTTTCCTGTGTGGTGTGATTCAGGCTGTGTGTTTGCACTATGCCCTTTATTGTGTTGGGAGACATTGTTGAAAGTTATTATTATTAAATAATAACAGTGTCTCACAGTTGTGCCCAAACTAGTTGAAAGGCTCAAGATACCTACCAGAATCCTTAAGGAATGACAGATACCACCCACCCACCCCAACTTGCCCCCACTGTAATCTCATGAGGATATCACCACTCTTACAAGATTATCCTTTTATTAAAAAGATAATTCTGAATTCAAGATTTCAATGTGAGATCTTTTATTTTTTAATTGTTGGTAATGAGCTCAATTTCTTTTTAATGCATTATAAAGGTCTAGTTAATCCCCTATCTCTTCTGCTAAATGAGATATTTGCCATTATTTTATTATCATAAAGTTATATTTTTGGCTTGGGAAATGGCTCCATTGGGAAAATTCTTGCTATGAAAGCAAGAAGACTTGAGCTCAGATTTCCAAAACCCAAACAAATAAAGAACAACAAAAAAGTCAGCAGCTGAAATATCTCAGTGGGTAAAGGCACTTGGAGTCAAGGTCAATGGCCTGAGTTTGATCAATCCCCAGAACATACTTGGTACAAGGAGAAAACCAGGTCCCATAAGTTGTCCTCTGACCTCTACACATGTGCCATAGCACACACATGAGTGTATTACACACACACACACACACACACACACACACACACACACACACACACTTTCTAAATGTTAAAAATAAAACCAATGTAATGAAGTAAATAAATAAGCCAGGCATATCAGTACATACCTATAATCCCAATGCTGGTGAGGCAGGACTATTCCTGAGGCTTTTCAGCTGGCTAGTGTAGCTGAATTAGAAAGTACCAGATTCACTGACAGACCCTGCCTTACAAAATGAAGGTGACAATGATTGTGGAAAGCACCTAACATGGAAAAGCTACACATGTGGGTGTGTAAGTTTATGTTCACCCAAGCATAAACAGAAACATGTACACATACAAATAAAAAAGTAACTCTGGAAGTTATAGTTTGGGCTCACAAGAGGAGAATGTAGGGGGAAAGAATCTGCAAGATGGGGCAAATATTTGTCTTCAAGAGAAAAGTGGAAATGAGAGCCTGCCCTTGGTGATTACCTGAACCAAAGAATAAATCACAAGGGTGATAGCTCCACCCTCTAGTAACTCTGCCTGTGGCCCCAGTAGCCCCATCTTCCATAGGTTGGGTATTAAAACGAAAGCTTTAAACTAAAAGAGAGAGATGAGCTGCAGTGGTAAAGCACCAGGCTGTAGTGAGGGAAATCATCCTCCTGTGAGATTCAGTAGGGACTACTCCCCACGGGGCTTTGTCACTTCAAGCCTTTAACACAGGCCTGGCAGATATGTAGAAAATGCTTGAGCTAGAAAGGACAAGATGTCCTGTCAGACTCCTACCCCCATCCCCATTCATGTCTAATGTCAACTAGCTTCTGAATCCTGCCATGGAAACAGACCTTAAAGGCCAGAACTTGACCTTTTAGAGGGGTTTCTAGAGCACAGAGGCAGGTGGCACAGGGCTGAGTTTCCACTGGTGAGTATCTAGTGCCTTATTGGGTATAATTTTTATTTTATTTTGTTTTGTATTGTTTTGAGACAGGGTCTCAGTACTTAATCTTGACTGGCCTGGAACTAGATGTGTACTCCAGGGTAGACTCAAAGGCACAGAGATCTACCAACCTCTGCCCCCTGAGTTCTGGGATTAAAGGCCTGTGTTTCCATGTCAACCCCAGTATACCATTTTTAAAGGGGTAGGTGCTGAATACTTAGAGTTGACTTGGGTCCTTCTCCTTAAGAGGATTAAAAATATTTGGGCATGCTCTCTACAGTGCTGAAATAACTCTCATGTAACACTGAAATGATGAGAAAGTTACTACATAGAGCAGTGGCCTTCTCTTTTTATTTCTTTCCTTCTTTCTTTTCATTTCTTTTCTCTTAATTATACATTACTCAAATCACAACTATATAAGGAAAACCAGTCAAGGTAGTTTAGTTTTGGCTGAAACATGGACAGTGGGGTGGATGAAGATCTGACATCTTTTCTCTTCCACCCCTGCATTTGTATAAACACCACCAAAACTAGAGCTCTACAAAAGATACACAGGAAACTCTGGGGTAAATGTATACAAAGAATTTTTATACCTTGAAACAATCTATAAAGAACATTACTATTTTATACTATTTTATATACTATTTTGTACAGAGTGTCTCTGTTTTATAGCTAAGGAAACCATAACATGGAAGAGGTTACACAATTCAATTAAATGCCTTACGCTGCTGTGCATTTAGGAGTTAGGATACAAACTCAGTAGAGCAAGCATTAGTGTCTCATGCAGAGGAGAAAACTAAAGAAACCATGGGCCACTAGGAGCAGAGACAGATCCTGGGATCTCCAATCAATTTGAGTCTATTCATTCATTCTCAGACAGTACAAGGATGATGGGACAAGATATCTAACTATAAGTGGGCAGTGAAGCTGAAGTCAAGGAGCCTAAGCAGAATGCAAAGAGGCTTAGGAACTCACTAGAGAACACATTGCTCACAGATGCCACAGGTTACAGCCCTGGCCTCTAAGTTTCATTCTCTTGCCCACTATGATGATTTTAAAGGGAATGCCCTCCATACCTTCATAAATTTGAGTGCTTTGTTCCTAGTTTGTGGACTGTTTAGGAAGGATTTGTGACTTTGATTGAGAGGATGTGGCTTTGTAGGAAGAGGTATGGAGAAAGACTTTGATGTTTCAAAAGTCCATGCTAGCCCCCAATGTCCCTCTCTTAACCTGCTGACTGCACATCACAATATAAAGCTCCCAGATACTGTGACAGTGTCATGCCTGTATTCTTCAAGCGATGACAATTATAGACTAACCCTCAAAAACTGCAAGAAAGCCTCCCAAAACATGCTTAAAACAACATGAGTTGTGTTGGTCACGGTGTCTCCTCATAGCAATAAACAATAACTAAGATACTCACTGTACTGGCCTTGGACAGAAAACACAATGGGTGGCATAAAAGAAAAAGCTAGAGCCATGGCCATGCATCAAGAGAGAAAGTCAGTTCTCTTAAGAGGAAATAAACCAACTATTGCAAACCATATTCCATGAGACGTTTGTAAGAGATCTCCTGACAACATGTATTAGTTCTAGAGATGGTAACTTAAAGTTAATCAGGTTTTTGTGCTCTGGTATCACTCAGCCATGTTTTAAATAGAATAACATGCCCTGAAAACTGCCTGGAGATGCCTTTAGCAGAGGAAGTGGCTGCACATTTAGAAACACCTCTTTTCTCATAAAAAACTTACTTCGTGTTTCTCCAAGCATTAGTATTGCTCAAAATTTGCTTGCAGAAATGATTACATAAGCATTTAGTACATTAAGGATTAGAAATAGCCTCAGGACAAGCAAAAACTTACTATGTGAGGAGAGAACATGTCTTAATTATGAGCCCAGGCATTCCAGTCTTTGCAGGAGTCTGTCTCATTTGCTCATTGCTCAAACCTGGCTGTGCTGTGCATGTGCCATCCACACACACACCTGCCCCATACATACCCTAGCTTTGTCTCTGAATTTTCTTGATAGGCCGCTTCCTGCTGAGCCCCTGTGTAACACTTATGGCAGTGGCAGAAGTTATTTCTCCCTAGTAGGAAGTGGCTGCACGTGTTAACAGCCTGGACTAAATTACTCAAAAATTTGGATTCAGCTGTCAATCCAAAGCAGCAGGTCCTTGAGCCTACTCATTCCATAATAATCTGATTTCAAATAACAGTCCTAAAATGGGGGGGGGGGGGGGGGAGAGACACATTCATGAACAGGAAAGCCTGAGGGCCAAGTCATCTGGCATTTGCATAGGTCAGCTGGAAGAAGGAAAGAATGCTGAGTGGGTTCATTGGGTGCTAAGGCATCCAACATCCTTGCCAGCCAGCTGCCATCCACCTACTAGGTCTCAGACTGCATCAGCTGAGATAGTATGAATGTGTCAGGGCAGCACCAAGCTTTGAAAAGACTTTGTGTGGTTCATTTTCTTCCTTGAGCAGCCGGTACAATGGATGTGAAGACCAAATCTAACAGTATGGGGCAGGGCAGAGGAGTTAGCCTGTGAAACCTTGAGAATTCTGCAGAATAGCTGCTCATTGCTTAGTATCTTGCAAGAACCCTTCTCTTCCCTTCTAAGAATGAGCAGGTTCTTCTAATCTTTTAAGTCTTGACCTGAAAGTCTTACCTTCTTCATAAACTTAGGGAAAGACTCTATCTTGAGTATGACAGAAAGATATTTGACTTGGGTGATAGGGAGCCAGACATAGTTGCTAAGAGTTAGGTGCTAATGAAGATGGTGTCTGTTGGGGTGTTTAGAACCCATCCTTCCCATGGGGACTTTTGTGCTCCTACTGTACTCTCAAGCTGTCAAGGCTTCTCTTTCCTCATTGCTGCTTCTTAAGTGAAGGTACCACATGGCTAAATTTAATCATCCAATATCTGATCCATTAAAACCCTGGAGTTTCTTCATAGAATTACAAGGAATTAATCAGTGTAATGAGCCAATGGTCTTCAGATATGTAAGTGCTTGTTTCTAATGCAGCTAGGAGGAGGCTTCTCCTAGAAAGCAATGATACTTGGTGGAATAGGGGTTAAATCTCATCCCAGCAAAGGAGAAATTTTGAGCTAGTCTAGGAGGAAGACACATAAGGGTGATTTATTCAATCCTCAAGGTCCCCTATCTGTTGGCTTTTGGTTGGAATGCAATCCTTTGTGTATAGAAATTCACAGCTCCACCCATACAAATTGACTTGCTTGTGTCAGTCCACACTTGTGTAAGCCACAAAAGTGCTTAAAAATATTCTAGCTTCAGCATAACACTTCTTCCTCACATTGTCACTGCAATTACAGAAGGAACAATCCACACAAATACTCATTATATAGCCAAATGAAGAGTGTGAAGGAGAGCTTTGTGTGTGCACACAATTACCTCAGCACAGATAGAGGGAAAGGCTAGAAACCTCCACTGATGAGCGAAGGCGTATGATTCTCACTTTTTGTCTGCATCTTAAAAAGATTTTAGGTTTTGTCTGACATCCAAAGCATTACCCAGAACCTAAAAGCTTAGTCCATTGAAAGGGAAGAGTAGAAAATCTATGGTAATGACTATTTTGGCCCATGCTGATGTAAGTCAGAGGGTTTTGATCCACATAATCAATGTGTTGAGAGGAGATTGTAACTCTTAGGGAAATACTGACTTTGCAAAGGCAGACATTAAGGAGACTTACAGAGCAGTCCATGTGCATGTATGGTATCTATATTTATGTAAAGGTGAGTTGATCATCTTCAGCTTGAGAAAAGGGCTCAAGGTATGAGTAGTTTTAAAAGACTGAGGAATCTGTTGAGAGTATCCATGCCTTGATTTCCAGTGATTCACTTGATTAAAATTTGCACAGGCAGGTATAGATTTTGATATGTATGTCTCTATATTTGTAAATTACAAAAGTATATTTTATTTACCTGATATAATTGTACTCTCCAAGGCTTTTTGTCTCCATCTGCTAACCTAGACCTGGAATCTAGCTTCTTTACAATCTAATCTAAGCCTAGAATGTTTTCAGCCTCTGAGACTTGCTATGAATAAGCTTGCCCCTTCCTAGTCCTTTCTGAACTCTGCCTGGCTGATTCAACACAGCTGTTCTGGCTTAAACTCTTCTCCATGCTGATGATTTGATCTGACTTCTCTTGGCTTCTCCTGAATCGATCAGCTCAGCCTCCTACTAACTGTGGCAGTATGTCTAATCTTCTGGCTCATTGTTCTATGTCTAGCTTGTTCTCTCTTCAACCTGTTTCTGAACAATTATCCCAGTAAAACTGTCGCCCTCCTTTGTGCTGCTTTCTCTTAAGTCACCTCTCTGCACACTGTTCTTGCAGGAATTGGGCATATCCTAGTCTGTCAAATCTTTCTCTGATTCATCACTTTGTCTGCTACTCAATTAGACATCACATTCAAACATGGGTGTTTCTCTCTACAAACTAACTTAACCTTCATCGTTTGTGATTAAAGGTGTCCACTAAGGGTGTATCTACATTCTAGCCAGAGGGATTAAAGGTGTGTGCTAAGGCTGAGCCATACCATGTCTAGAAACATGATTTTCCAGTAAAAAAAAAAAAATTTCGGGGTTCACCATGTGATCAGATATCCTTCAACAGTACACTGACAAATCTTTCTAGGTATCTGTATTTATTTCTCTGTTACAGGTGGAACGCTTACCTTCCTCTAAATGAGTTGGAAAATGTTGAAATCTGGTCCTTGTCATGATTTCCATGAAAATAGAACTTCCCAAATGAGACTAGTGCCCTAAGAAGAAGCTAGGAAGTTAGCTGCCCTCTGAGGGCATAGTGAACATAAAGTCAAAACTCCATTCCATAATCTCCAGCATGGAAGCAGGCCCTCAACAGACTACAACAATGCTACCACACTGACCAGTCTTCCTGAAAGTGACTAATACACATACTGTGCCAGGCACACAATTGTTTTACCCCTTTGTAGTATCATTTAACTGCATAGGACATCTGAAGTGCTGTAATGGTTTATTTTGTGATACAAATGCTAACAGTTTATGGAAATCACCAAAAGAAAGTAGACAAATGGGCCTGCATATTGGAACTTCCTATGTTCTCAGGTAGTACATATGGCCATTCCATTCACAAAAATGCTGCTATTTTCACTTGTCTCTGTGGACATTGTATGGATAGAGATGTGATTAGAAGCACTTCATGAGGTACTGTAGTGATTTCTGACTGAAGTTTAGCTGAGGGTCTGGTAATTAAAACTCCCCTGACATTCCTTGTATTTTTATAAGAAAGTACCATACAGTGGACTCTTAAAAAAACAAAATTATTATTACATAGTTCTGAAGTCGAGAAATCTGAAGTTAGGGGGTTAGTAGTGCCAAGATCCCTCTGCCACTATGGAGAGAGCCTTTATTTTTCTCCTGGCTTATGGTGGTTTCCAGTAATGCAATCCTCCCCCCCCCCCCCCCCCCCCGGCTCCTGATGGTTACCATACCCTACTCCTGGCTCATAGTGGTTTCCAGCAACCTTTGCTGTTCTGGGCTGAAGCTGCATCAACAACCCTCCGATCTTGGTCATCCTAATAATACAATGTTCTCTTTCTTATGACTCTATCCCCATTCCCTGCATTTGTAGCAGACCACTTGTCAGGTAAAATGAACATCTTCATTTGCATCCTATAGCATCCCTCCTCAGGTCTTTTAGCACAAGTGGACCTTCAAGGCTTCAGGTTTTACTTCACAGTATCTCTATTTTATTATTATAATTTTTTTATTTTGAGTGATTATAATGTAGTTACATCATTCCCCTTCTTCACTGCAATATCTCCCATATACTCCATTGTGTGCAAGTGCATGTACATGTGAGTGCTCTGTATAATGTTTCTTGTATGCATGTCTTTAAGGCTGACCATTTGATATTTCACAACCAAATGGTATGCTCATCCCTTGGGGAAGAGTATTTCCTCACCCTCAGCATTCCTTGGTTGCCTATACTTCTTTGTTTAGGGCTGAGGTCTCCTGAGTTTCCCTTATTTACTTTGACATTCTACTGATGTCATCCTTGTGCAGGTCATGTTTAGGAAGTAATGTTGTTGAGACTTCATTGATGTAGCTTCTTTGACAGTTCTACAAGACACAATCTCAAAGAAAACTTCCTGATCCTCTGGGTCTCTCTATCTTTCTGTCCCCTCTTCTGAATAATGCTCTAACCTTAGGTGCAGAAGTTGTGTTGTAGATATGCTAATTGGAGCTAAGGTCCACAACTCTACATTCCTTGTGATTTTCTGTGATAGTCTCCATATTTTGTAAAGAGATATTTCCTTTATGAGAAGTGAGAACTATACTTATCTATAGGTATAGGGCAAATATTTAGAATGTAGTTGGCGATTATGCTGTTTTAATGAAGTGGCAGTTGTAGGTTCTCTACCAACATCCATGACTTCACTATCCCTGGTTAGTTGGTTAGGCATTCAGCACCAGGTATGATTTCCTTCTTGTTGAGTGGGCCCCTGTCCAATTAGAGAGATGTTGGTTACCACCAATGTATGTATGTCAATATTACATCCTTAGGGTTATCATGCCCTGCCAGTCATTGTTGATACCTCACAGCATTGCTTGGTTCTGTCGGTGTCTACTAACTTCACACATGAATAGGCTTTCATTCAATATAATAAATACAGCCTTACACATCCACAGATTCAACTGAAAGTGTAGCATAGACTTTGTTGTTAAATTATCTGAGCTAAAGAATTTGTTGGATGTGGCAACAAACAACCTGAAACAAGTAAACAGTAACTTCTTACTCATAAATCTGGGATTGGTGATGAATCTGATTCATATGTGTTTACAGCCCCAAGTCAACAGAGAAGCTCTTCCGCAGGCCATGCTGCCTTGTGCAGAGGACATAGTACAGAAGTTTGGATGAATTCTTAGAAGAGACCCTTTCATATTTATACTCCAAAGAACAAATAAAGTCCCACAGCTAACCTGGCAATGGGACGTGTCACATCACAGGTAAGGTAGAGGTGCTCCATCCTTAGAGCCAGAGAAATGGTGGGAAGCAGAAAATACAGCTTGCCACAAGAGACAGGAATAAATGGTAGAAGCTAAGCCTCTGTGACTTGGTGGTTAAGAAATGTTCAAAAAGACCTAGAAACAGCATTTGCCTCGTGATTTGTACCTGTGGTTCCTGAAACAGACTCTGTTCAACAGTCTAATTATGATAGAGCATAAAGTGGTTTTCGTTAGTTAGCCACTTCTTCCAAATGACAGGAGTTAAGTAAGCATGTGGAATGGTAAAGGCTGCCCACTGGGCTTTGAAGTGAAAGAGGGCCAAGGCTTCACCCAAGTAAGCATTGAGGCCAGGAGAGAGCTGAACTCTGTGAGAATGTAGTTTCTACACTGAGTAGCTTGGAATCCAGGGTGCACATCAGGAAAGAGGGCAGGTCACATAATCAGAAAATAATGGGTTGGCTTAGCCAGGGGAAAACAGGCTGCACTTATGAGAATGAATAGCAGGATAATTTACTCGTCTACTCAGAAGAAGTAGGACCAGTGCTTAAGAGTCAGTCACTTTCTGCTGTCTCTGATAGCAATACATAACCCCTTAGCTGTCTGCCATAAACAGAGTCCTAGGTCTGGGGTCAGTGGTGAACAATGTTCTGTAAGCTCTTCTATTATTCTGCTCTCTAGTAGGTGTTTTGTTTTACAGAATGAAATTTAGTTCTGCTTTTCATAAGATCTGCAATGGATTTAGGTTATATCCAAGCAGAATCTCTCTCTCCTACAGTGATTCTTTTCGGAATGAGTATATACATACTGTATATACACATGTCTGTGTGTAGACATATAGAAGCCAGAGCTAAACATTTGATGTCCTATGTCACATAGTCAGAACAAACAACAACCCAGAGCCTGCACCTTCAGTCACTGCCTAATGCTCCAGAATATCTTCACATACAGCATGGCATGGTGTCTCATGGCTCCTCATGATTCAGCCTCATATTACTTGGAGTCAGAGGTTGCTTCAGTGTCAGCAGTAATGGTCTCAGAGATTTATTCCCTCTCTGCCTTTAAGGCCTCTCACTGAACTTGGAGCTAGCTGTTTCAGTCACCAAGCCCCAGTCTTCCTCCTATCTCTGTTCCCCACAGAGCTAGGGTTACAGTTGTGTGCATGGCCATGCACAGCTTTCTACAAAAGTGCTGGAGATTTAACTGAGGTACTTGTGCTTAAGCAGCAAGGCCTCATTTCTCACTGAACTATCTCCTTAAACACTGCACCTGACTTATACATGACTATGCCAAACCTTTTACATCAGTGCCAGGAATCAAATTCCAGTCCTTATGTTTGTGCAACAAGTCTGTACAAATCCCTGAGCCACGTCTCTAGTCATTCTTACACTGATTAAGATTATTGAGCAGGCAGTGTGTTCTGGCTTTGCTGTTCTCTGGGTCCATTAGAGCTGACACTAAAGCAACTCCAAGTTGGAAACCCAGTGCCCTAATATGAGGGCTGAGTAAAGTGGACAAGGACATGCCATGCTATATGTGATGACAATCTAGAGCAGTAGCCAGTGACTGAAAGTACAGACTCTGGAGTCAAGATATTGGTATCTATTCTGGATTCAATGCCTCTTTGGTTTCTGCAAGCTGCTTGAATTATGCCCTTTCTCATTACCATGACAGAACACACCTTAAGGGAAGCTTAATTAGGCTTGTAGTTTCAGAGATTTTAGCCCATTATGGCCAGCGAAGGCTTGGAGATAGATACTGCTCTCTATATAGCTAGGGAAGCATGAGGGGGCCCTTCTTCACATCACAGAAGGCACAAAACAGCATGGGCTGGAACAAGAAGCAGGTAGCATTTTCCAAGACCTGCCCATAATGACTCACTTCTTCCAGCAAAGCCCCATCTCTTCAAGTCTCCTGACCTTTGAAATTCTGAGACAATCCAGAGACCAAGGGCTTGTAGTATGAGCCTAGGAGGGACTTTTTATTCTCAAATCATAAACTTCTCAATCTTTCTAAGTCTCAGTGTCCTTAATCATCAAGAGATAATAGTCTAGGGAAGTTGTGCTTAATGCTACCTCAGGTAACCCACTGAAGTCACTTACTAGAATAGTGAGCACTTGGTGATTATCATTACCATAGATATAACCCTAGGATGCCGGTGATAAAAAGAACAATGGCATGTCATGGGTAACTCATGTCAATAATACTCATAGTACAAGTAGCTGACAACAATTGAGTACCTTTCATAAAGCATGAGAACCACAAGAAATAGGTCAGTTATGGTGCCTCATTTTATAGAGGAACTAATGAAGGTGCAGAGAAAACAGCTTGTTAAGTTACCTAATTACAAAGAGGTACAGTGGGTCTCTCCTCCCACTTAAGTGCCCACATCACTTAAAGGTAAACTCTGTTGCTTCTTAATGATGTCACACTGCAGCTCTGTAGCTAGAAGAGTGAGTTGAGGGGATCAGTATGCTTGGGGTATGGCTAATGCCAGCTCTTCTCCTGCTTTACTATCACGGCTGAAGAAAGAAGCACATTATTCTGAGAATATCACTCTTGAGTATACATTTTGTGTAAATCACCCAGGGAGCAAATGACCCAATTATAAAGGTTGTCTGCATGCAGACTTGAAATGTCCCATAGTCCTTAACTGTGAATCTGTTTTGAGACTATCTCCATTCCTATGCAAAAGGCACTGCAGAGAGGCATCCTGGGGTGTCTGGACCTGCTGTGATCAACCTGATCACTGATAATGAGGAAACTTGTGTCTATAGAAAGCTAATGTTGCATTTAGTGTGTAGACTATAGAAGAATAGATAGGATATAGTGATTCTATATACGGATTAATTAGTTTTTACTTTGACTTTTTTTTGCTTGTTAGGGACAAATGAATATTGGAAAATCCAAGAGACTGTCCAACAACTTGTGATTGATTTCTAAATCAAAATATAAGTTTTCAGGAGATAGTTTTGACAACACACATTTCAGCATCCCCAAACAAGAAGCATCTATTTAGCGTGACAGATTTATCGTACTACCTTAGAACATTCTTTCAGAAGTCATGTATTTGTTGCCAGATTTTCCTTAAAGGAAAACTTCCCTAGAAACTCCTTCTGCCTCCTTTGGAATGTGGATTACTTCATTGATTTTATAATGTTTCTTCAGTCACAGACACAAAATTAAATATCTGAGGTTTAACCTATGCATTACCATCTAGCTTCGACTCTGGACATACTGGCAACTGATATATATTATTCCAATTGTCTATGCAATTTTGGCCAGTCCTTTCTATCCATCCCAGGAGCACAATGCATGAATCTATTGCCCTTCCCACATATTGTGTGGAAAGGCTATTGCTCTCCAGGACCACACCCCTTTCAATGTAGCAGTACTTTGTGATGGACAATTCTGGCATCTCTATATGAAGCCTCTTCTCTGTGGCTGCAGCAGACAAGCAGCTGGACTGTGACATACTACTGATGCCTACATGCCTTTGCCCTTAATGTAATGTTTTTATTCAGTGTCCCTTGGCCAAAACTGGCCAAAATGGATTCACTTATCTTCAGAGACATTGGAAATGAGGAAGAGCACAATATTTCTAGAATAATAAGCATTTGTTCTGTACCACCTAATCAACTCACTTGGCAAGTATAGTGAAGCCTTGCCAGCCATGGATGATGCTATAAGTGCCATATGAGTCAGCATAGAAAGAAGGAAGCAGGGAATCTCCTGGCTGAGCTTTACAGGTCTTCTCCTATAGATCTGTTTTAAATAAGCAAAAACTACTGTGAGTATGTGTGGTATGTATCACAGAATATTCTGGGAAGCAAATGTAGGTCATCAGGTTTAGCCACTACCTGCTGAGTCATTGTGCAGGCCCTAGTTTTGAAGTTCAAGGATTCCTTAATCTCTCACATTCTCATTTTGTGGTACAGAGATATAAAAAAGTAGAAACCCAAAGATAATTTAAATTGTGAATTGTAAATATGGGTCCTTTATTTAGATTTATACTGTCAAAGACCAAGGAACTGATAAACAGATAGATAGATAGATAGATAGATAGATAGATCAATCGATTGATAGATAGAAAGAACAGATTAACTTATCTCTCATCTGTGCCCACAGTTTAAAATCTTTTATGCTTGTTGCTAGCTCCATTTTCTTGGCATCCAGTGGTTAACACGGACATGTAAAATTAACATAATCCTGCATAAAATTCCATCTTTTATTCTTATGTGCTTCCCCATAGGCACTGTGATTAAACCAGGGTGCCTTTGAAACACTGCAGATTGTCTGCCTTGGAAAGATTACATAATACAAAATGAGTTCCTTGAGTAAATCTGTCTTGCTTATTAACTGAGAGACTTTGAAATATATATATATTTCAAAGAGAGAGAGAGAGAAAGAGAAAGAGAATATATGTATGTGTGTGTGTGTGTAGCATATATAGCATATATGTCCAGTATATATGCAGTATGCATGGCCACTTCTTTAAACAAAATTCTGCTCTTTAGGTATAATAGCACATACCCATGTTTCCAGCACTAGAAACTCTGAAGCGTGAGGACAGTGATTTTCAGGCCAACAAAACTGACCATAGGAGACTCTGCCTCACAGGAAGAAAGTACACCATTCAACAAGCTGTTACTTTGAAAGAACCACATAAACTATTAGGGAAGTTATTTCCACAAACATTCCTTAACCAAACTTCTCGTTTTTCAATGTCTCTCATATCGCTTTTCTTGGCCAAAGACTTCGATGTGGCACGGAGTCCCGGTGATCAAGTCTTGGATAGCTTCTGTTGGGGAAGTGTGTGTCTCTCTCTTGAAAGATATAAAGTTGAGGCCAGCATACTCTGTCATCCACAGGCATAAACTGTTAGCTAGGATACTCTTACTTCAAGGATAAAGAAAGATGTCAGGAAATAAGAGATACATCAAATGGTCTCTGAGAGTTGTAGCCGAAAACCAAAAATTATTGATTTCTTAGAAGTTACTGAAGCAACACAAAAAGTTTCTATCTGTATTTTCCCTACTTATTTATGGTACATGCCAGAGGGAAATTTTCTTCAATCCTAGAGACAAAGAAACAAAAATTTTACCACTCGGTTTCTTGGTTTTGATGACTAAATTTTTAAAAAATTGAATATAGAATAAAACATCAAAATCTGAGAGTAGGTAGGGTTCCAAATAAATATCAAATGGAACAATCTTGTGGTTAAATACCAAAGAATTGGTTCTATTTCTGTCTTTTTTTCATAGAGTTGAACACTTGTTATTCTGCGATGCTGCCAGTGTGTGGCTTTTCATTTTAATTTTAGGAAAGATCAAAAGGGATTCTTACATAAGTCTCTTGAAATGGGAGTGAGATGGCTCACTAAGTGCTTCTTTAATGTGGGGTGTGACAAGGCAGTTCCAAATGAACAGCCTGATCAAATGTCAATTCTACAGAGACTGATGGAATCCAGCTGTAAAGGCTTAGAGCTGGACAGGGTGAATGACAGAGAACACTCTACCATGCAATGCTTTAAAGAAAACTCATAAAAACACTATGTGATTAACTCCTTGTATTTGTGAGGAAACCTGAACATTTCAGACAACCAAAAATAGTTAATTTGTCAAGTAGTGACGAAGGCCCTCTGGTATTGGGCCAGAATGAGTATAAGCACCTGTCCCAGCAATTCCTGTCTAGGCAACTTTTTCTTTTCTTGTCTGTTCCTTGGTTCTTCATCTGGAAAAAAAAAACCAAAACACTCTGTGGGATCTATAGTTAAATGAGGAAATATAAAACATTTAACCACAGCTGTCCTCAGTATGGGCATTGTGTGAACATATTTATTCACCTTTATAAGCCATTGTCACTCAGCAAGATGACATTCAATGCCATGTTAATTATAGCTGCTGGTGCCCAATACATTTTATCTATCCAGGAGACAATTAGCAATTACTTACTGATGTTTTGTCATAGAAATGTCTGCTACTTTTGCCATCTCTGACTTGAGATGTCATTGTCTTTGTTACTCTAATTTAATCTATCACCATTGAGTAACTGACTAGTATAGTAAGAAGAAACCAGTCAAACCTCTCTTTGGGTAGTGTCTACTTGCTACTGCAAATAGGAGAATAAATTAGCTGAGAGTCTGAGGTCAAGTGTTCCTACATATGTGCAACCATGGGGCCAGGGCGTTGTGGGTCCTTGACAACGTGCTTTGCAAAGCATGGAGTTGAGTCCAGAAGCATCGAGTAAATACTAGTGTACACATTTGGTAATGGTGGACACAGGAAAAACACTGAGTTTTACCTTAGACTATTGCTCTCATTAATTATGTAAAAGGACTTCTGTTTCTATTGAGTATGGGACACAGAAAAGACAATGTGCCATCTCTGAGAAGGACCCCTAAACATTCTACAAGGTAGCCTGATTATTTACATAGTGGATTCCTTTGGCCTGTGCTTTCAAGAACCTTATAGACAAATTCTTACTGGAGCCCCAAATGCTTTCTAGAAATGGGCAGGAGAGATTTTAATAGTTATACTGATGATAGGGGACCCCAGTAGTAATCGGTGCCCAATGGCCACACATGTCAGACATTCTACAACCTGTACAGGAGTCATACAGAACTGTCTCCTTCAGTGCCTATTAGGAATGAGAAAAGAGACATTAAAGGAGCATTTGCTTCTAGATTCTAATATACAATAAAACACAGATTTCTAATAACCCCACCTATGTATTTAAAAACATCAGTGAATATGTAGACAGCATATCATCATTGATCTTTTATTCTTCAAACAGCCCAGCCACAAAAATGAGTTGAGACTATCACGCGTTAGTCCACGAGCCAATGAGCAGAATGCACTGGAGGGGAGGAAGGTTGCAGAAGAAGGAAAGTCTACTAGAGTTTGCAGTTGGGTGGCCAGGGTTGACGCTGAATAAAATATTAACAAACTCATTTTGTTTTTAATATGGAAAAGTGGTATGCAGTTAAGTTGGAAATAACCATAGAGTTCATCTTTGGGGTGAATGGTCAAAATTGACAAGTTGAAGTTAGTGAACTGACTTTCAGCCTTTTAAATTCCTAGCTTTAAGCAAGAAAACAGCCCTAAGGAAATTCTTGCTAGTTATGGATAATAGATACAGATATGCATACATACGTAGACTGATAGACGGGTATCTGCATATAAAATGGCCATGAAAATGGCCTTCATACTAGACACACATACTGGATATATGTTTGATATTGCTGGGACCTAGTCACTGTGTGAATTGAGGCTACTAGTTTTAGGAGAGAGAAGGTTGCTTTCTAAGCTTGGCCTAGGAGAGATTGAGTATCTAATTCCTGGGACCCATTGGCTTCTAACCCTTCTGCATGCAGGGGCCGTGTGGGAACCATTATTATGTCTAGAGTCAGCCTCCCTGATATGTAAGGCTTTTTTACAGTCCTACCCTTAAATGTTGCTCCTTAGTCATAGTTTTGTTCTCCTGCAGAAACAGTGACATAGATGAGTGAGCATCTTTTCTGAGCATTCATTAGCCTAGGAAGCAATGTAATAATGGAGACCGCTTCATGAACAAATGTGATCAGTGTTCTTAGCTTCCCTTTTCTCCTTAGAGGCCAAAATGAACTAGAATGGCCCAAACTGCAGAATTTATTTCTCCTCCAAACTACAATAAGACTTGACTGTCCCCCTAGAAACTCACATCATCTGTGATGATAAATGAGAGTGCCATTAACACCCACCGAGGCCCTCAGAAAGTTGTTCTGCCGAAAAGAAACATTTCTTTAAAAAAGAACTCTCGAAAAGAAAATGACAAGATCTGAAATTAAAGATCAAAGGAGTAGGGTTGATCTTCATAGAAAATCCATCCCGGGAAGAAATATGACCTAAAGCAAACAGGCACTACTACAGCAGCATATGCACTATTGAAAAAGAATCAAGCCTTCTACAAGGCACAGGAAGGGATGCTTCCGAGGTATTGGTGAGAAGAGAGGAGGAGGCCCCAGAGGGAGACTACAGCACTTCAAACAGCAAACCCAGACAAATAAACAGAACCTTTGCTTTATTTTACCAAAACATACACAGCTCTGTGGATTTCAAAAAGTCCTTTGAAAACCCCTTTGCAGAACTAGCTGGAGAATGCTACCTGCAAGCCTTCCCTAAAGGAAACATATGTAATGATTTTAGATGGCATCTATAAGAAAATAGTTGGCCACAGCAGGGGACGGAAGAGACAAGTTGTTAGGCAATTGGAAGTTATTGGGGCAGGTCATTGAGAAAAGGGGGGGAAGGCGGTGTCAAAGGAATGCGTAGAACTGGACATATAAATTAATTTCAACACATTGTTTAAAGACATGGAATGTCCTAGTATGGTATTAATATACTGTGGGCTTAGTTTTCCCTTAATCAGTGGTAAGAAGTATTTTTACCAAAGCTAAATACTCTTCCCATTAAGAATGTATGAAGTTCTTTCTAACTCATCCCATCCCAAGTTTTGTTTTAGGAGTTTTACTTACTTGCAGTCTAAAAATATAAAATAGAAAACTCCATAAACAGCGATTTATTGTGTTCTAAACTGTATATAATGATGAGGGCCCCTGTCACTCTGTCCTGTGGAAGTGCGAATTATCCCTCTATTGAGCACTCTAAGTCTGTCTGCCTGATACCTACTGGCTCTTCATCTCAGCTTATCTGGTAGACAGCATGTTAAGGTTACCCTCTTACTTAACAGGGGCCCCACATCCATAGAGGATGGTCAATGTGCATCCTCTAAAAGAAGTCCTAAGGCTCTAAGTGAAAGGTGAAAGTCTGTGACGGGGTGGGGAGGAGGGACAGGGGGAAGGGGGGCAGATAGTCGTATGCTAAAACCCACAATGAGAACAGATCTTACTGTATGTATTTATAAATGAAAGTCCATCCCATGATGTCTGAATATCGCCAGTGATGGGCCACAAACGTTTTGGTACTGTCTGTGGTTCCAGGCATCTACTGGTATCTTAGAGTGTATCTCATGGATGTAAAGGGAGATTGTTGTGGTATGCTACAGAATTCCTTACATTTGTTTGATATGGATATTGTTGCTTGGCTATGTGGATAATACCTCTGTCAACTCAGAGGCTATACAAAAATATAACCGGCATGGACCAAGTGCTTTGTGTATGTTAAAACTGTGCTAGACTCTGAGCATGTGCTGCTGTCTTCAGTCTGCTGAGCTGCGCCAGAGGCTGCCCGGCTAGTGCACATCTGAGTTTTTAGATAGGGCCATTGACTTACTTCTCTTATTAATCTCTATTGCTTGTGTTCTTATGGACCCTGTCCTTTTCTCTTTCTCCCTGTCTCTTTCTCCTCCCTTCCTGTTGCATCTGTCCATTGGTCTCTTTCTCCAGAGACACACAACAAATGTTAAGAAATTTCATCCAACAGATACAAGTTCTCAACTTGGTTCTATGGTTTGGTAGTTTGGGCGTGGTGCGGTATTGCAATGGCTGGCTGAGTAGCTGCAGGGGGCCAGGAACTGGTGAGCCAGATTTGTTTGCACTGCCACACACTGTGGGAGCTCAAGAAAGGCAGAACTCTGAAAATCTCCCATCTGCTCTGTGGGGAAAGCATACTGACTTCCGGGAGTGGGTGTGAGGAAACCACACTAAGAGGAAGCTACAGCTGTCTCCCTGCAAATGAAGGGTGTGGGGTGTTTTTCTATGGAAGCTTCTGGAAGATACTCTCAAGAAGTACCTCGTCTCCAGATTTTATGCCACTTCTAAAAGGCAGCACACCAGCTGCTTCTAGATCCAAAAATCATATCCATGTATCCATGTTTGTTTTTGTCTACCTTCTAGATACTTCTGTTTATCCATGTGCCAATCCTTAATTGTTAGGGCTTCTAAAAATTTTCTCTACCCACTTACCTCCTGGTTTCCCTTTTATTCCCCACGCAAACTTCTGGTAATTCATTCACTGCTTCCCATCTTGCACTAGGAGTGCTAGGCGTACAGAGGCATGCCACTGGACCCAGCTTTATACGGTTACTGGACAGTATAACTCTCATCACATTTGTGTAGCAAACACTTTAACCACTGAGCCATCTCCCCAGCCAATTGTTTCTTAGTTGTGAGCTGTGTCAGGGTGTCTCCAAAGCATTTCTTTACAACTGTGCCTAGCCAGTTATCTTCCGCACACAGGAAAGATTGCCTGCACTGTGACTCTTGGTGTGGATGTTCTGTTCAGCAGAGCTGAGCTAAGAGTGGGCAAATACTGCATGGGCAAAAGACACATAACACTAAGCACTGGTTCTTGGCTTGCTTCCTTTCTTCCTTTGTTCCTTCCTTTTTTTTCCATCACTGTAGTATTCTTTGAAGGACTACTGTGAACCAGACATTAAATATTGGGACCGGAAAACAAGACAAATGGACATAAATGATGGTTCTTGAGGTGCTGTCATTGGGTGAGATAGACAAATAAGCCAGCAATAGATATAATGTTTCAGAGTGGATATGGTGTGTCAGATGGCCTGAAAAGATACTGGAGAAAATGGAGCAGGGAACAAGATTGGGATGCTGAAGCCCTTACAGGAAACTGGATGGAGCAGTTTTCTTGGGTTCACACCTCCCTGGTATTCTGAACTGGTCCTTTTTCTAACCTTTACCTATTGTCTCCAGGATCAGGTCCTCTGTCACCAGGCTCCTCCCAAAATCTGGTAGAGTTTGTTCTTTCTACATGCCAGGAGATAGAGGTATATAGCCTTGCCAAATGCAGTTTTCTTTTGAAAGAAGTCAGAAGATCATTGTATTCTATGAAATCTCAAAAATATCAATAGTTTGATTGTGTAATCTGCAGAAAATATATTTATTGACCCTACTGTTCACTGGCTGTTGGCCTCTGTGTAGGGACTGGCCAGGGCTTTCAGTGATTTCTACATAACCTTTATAGTTCTAAGGGTGGATCGGTATGTCTGCTGAAGGAAGTCATCTTAGTGCTATCTGATAACAATGACCCCAGCATCAAAGTACTTTTGCCTAAACAAATAACTGGCCATGCAAGCCCACTCTTTGGCCCAAAGAGGATTCTGACTTGTTCAAGGCCACCTGGTCTATTAGTGGTATAGTTGAACTAAAATTCAGGACTTTCTACTGTACAGGCTGTTATGATTAGTAAATATTAGAAATAGAATTGTATTCCTAGCATGCACACACATACTGTCTTAGTCCATTGTTGCTGCTGTAACAAAATGTCTTAGCATCCATGATTATTAAATAATAGAAATATACATCATAATGTTCTAGAAGCTTGAAAGTCCAGGAAGAATGTATTTGCAGATGCAATACCTGATAAGGGCTTGCTCTCTGCTTATAAAGTGCAACCTTCCTATTGTGACCTCATATGAAGGTGAAAATGTATCCTCCAATGGAGGAAGAGAGAACAGACAGGACATCAGGGTGCCTCCTTGAACCCTCCAATAACATTACTGAGAGCGAAGTCCTCATGATTTGATCAGTTCTTCTGAATATTAATCTTAATACTATGAGAACTGATTTTAAGGTGTGACATTAATTTTGGCAGACACATTCAAGCCATAGCAAATCCATTGACAGAGGAACTGATAAATACTAATGAAGCATCCATTTTGTGGTGTGACTCCATCTGTGGTGACAATGACATTCTTCCTAGATTTGCGCAATTATATAGTAAATTTTCTGGAAAAACATGAGCTACTCTGGGAAGAATGGCATCTCCAAGGACTGGATTCCATAATTTTGTTTCTAGTTTAAAGTTGAAGAGCTAAATGGATTGGCTTGTGGCATATGCCTGTAATCTCATTACTGAGGGGGAGGAAAGAGAACTCTGGGATTTACTGACTAGCCAGGGTAGTCTCTTTGGGGAAGCTGTAGGCCAGTAAAAGACCCAATGGAACTCCTGAGAAACTACACTCAAGGTTGTCCTTTTGCATCACATAAACATACTTGCATACAAATCCACACACATGTATGCCCATAGATAGCCACACTCAGACAGGTGAGCAAGGTTTCCCATATAAATATGCAAATAAAATATGCAAATTAATTGCCTAAGGAAAAGAATCCGGGGAAAGCTGCAGGGTTCATGGTCTGTACAAAGCTATGTGAAACACAAAGACCTGGCTCAAGTAGAAAGAGTAAGAGATGCAGTTGATAAAGTGAAGAATTGAAATTACACCAGGAAGGAACGCACTGACATCAGCATGTAAGCCAGGCTACAAAAGAGGACAGGCAGGGAACCCAAGAGCTTGGTGCTTTCCCCAGGAGACTGGGAGCTCCAGTCTGCTTGCTGGCAGGCAGCCTAATCTGGGGCCCATAAGGAAAGAATAGTTCTGTGCTCACCCAGTAAGCATATTGTTAACAGAAGCTGTACCCAATAAAAGATCTATGTTTAAGCTATAAAATACAGCAGGATTAAAAAAAGCATGGCAGATGGGAACATTTCTACGATGCTTCAAATCAACAGAGACAATATTCTAAAAATAGCCAGGAGAAACCTCCAGGACATCTCTCTCTCTCTCTCTCTCTCTCTCTCTCTCTCTCTCTCTCTCCTCTCTTCTGTTTCTTTTTTTATCAAATATCTTGGCATTGCCATATTCACTGACTGACAACAACTGACAATTAAAATCAATAGGCAGCTTGGAACTAATGCTCTGGCTACACATAAAGGAGATGACAGTTTTCTCAGATCAGGCACAGGTGGGAAGCAGAGTCTCCTGCATAGGGAAGACTGCTTTATTTGTGGAGAACTCTGGACAGGTGACCGGTTCAGTTTGAGAATAAGAAGCTGAGCTGAAAGTGATCTCACAGACTAAGCCAGAATCCCAAGAGTTTAGCAGACTGCCAGGTGCTTGATACCAGTACAAACTAATTCCTACCATGTCTGTGGCATTCCCTGAAAGGTCTCTGAAAAGTTTGTACTTACAAAGGGCTGGCAGGGCACATTCTAGTAACAAGTGCATCTTCTCCCAAAACTTACTCTTGAGAATTGGGAGACGTTGAGTTGGTCGTATTTCTACCACTGAGCAATTATTTGGATGTACATCTTACTACAACTGACTCAATACAGTATTGAAGGACAGGGGTGGGTACCATCCCATGTTTTTGAAGCAGAGGTGAGAAGTTACGATTTAGCAGGATCTGGAAAGCTACCGAGCCTCCTTTATCAATGAATTGCACTCACTTAAGGGCTGCCAGCCCAAATATTCACAGCCTCAAACCTCACACATGCTGTGTGGCTAGGAGAGCTGCATAGGCTGAGGGTCTAGATGGAGACTGCTGAGCAGCCTACGTGGTAGGAAGGGAAGGTCGGCTGATCCATAATGGATGCCCCGTGTTCTTAAAGTAGGCCAAAGTGTAGGAGGCTGTTATTCTGCTTTGAAGTCGCCTGTCTCTCTCTTTGGAGTGGATCAAAGCCTCCTTTTATTTTTTTATTTATTTATTTATTTTTTATTTCTTTCTAGAATTCATATAAGCTCTTAATGCAGAGCCTGCCTCTTGAGGCACTCCTGGATTTTTTTATTTTCTTCTCCTATTGTGAATCCCTTCCCCTCCACACTCACACTCACACAGGATGGCAAGGTACTCTCCTTGGGTTCTCTGACATGCTCTGTACCCCACCCCCACCCCCCACCCCCGCCACTGCCATTTCTCTTTGGTCTTCCCTCTCCTTGCTTCTCCCTTGCTCCCTCCCTCTCTCTTGACTTTTGTCCTATTTTGCTATCATCAAGTAATATTGTCTCAGCTTAGAAAAGATATGCACTGACTTTCCAAAGCTCTTCTACAGCCTTTTTTTTTGTTTCCTAGCAAAACAGGGATGTTGCTATTATTTCATTGTTCTCTCTTTTTCTAAGAGAGGAGTGAGATTGGAGGGAAAAACTGTTGTGAATGAACCCAATGGAATCAACTTCAAAGTTGCTTTGGAAACTGAAGAGAATGGGAGACAACATGTCTTAGAGGCTTGAAAAGGCTGAAGGACATGTTTCCAGACTATTCTGTTCCCATTGAAGGTCCTGCTTTTATTTTTTCCCTAAAGGTTAATGCTTCCATCTTCATGGTACAGGAAACCAGACAAATTGTACCACCCATGTGAGACAGAGGGTGTGGCCACACCTCTGCTTGTCTGGCGGAGAGCAAAGATCCTGCAGTCTTATTGGCTGAGGTCTACTGCCGATGACATCCTTCGAATCCTCTGGGGTAGCAAATCCACAATCTAGGTACAGAAACAAGATGCATACATTCAAATTCCACTCTTAAATCCTTTAAGCAGCTAGATTATATGAAACAGAAGATCTTATAGATGGCAATTTAGGAAATTAATTCAAAAAACACCATCTGCTAAGCCTCAGCTCTAGGAAAATGCCAGGTTCTGCAGATAGGCTGTTTCTAGAGATAGATCTAGGTCTGCTCATATCTGGTCCCAAAGCATTTCTCTTCTAGAATCCAGGGCTACTGTATCCAGATGATACAAGGTCTTACCAGATGCTGAGCAGTGTGGTATTGAAGAGACCCTCTGTCTCTCTCTGGTTCTCTTATGCAAGTCTTTGGGATAGTCCGCTATTCTCAAGATTTCCAGCCTGTTCATTAGCAAATACTGCCCAAGAGCAAGGCAATTTGCCAATCTCTAAAGAGGACATCAGTGTGAATGTGGGAACTGTGCTCTTTAGACAAAGAATTAACTTCAAGAGAGGGGATGGTAAAGCTCAAAGGGCATAAAGCTGATGTGGTAGATACAGAGCCCATAGATCTTGGGAGAGTGTACACAAGTTTACTACCTATAGAGCAGTGCTCCATTATCTCTGTCCACACTGTCTAGACTGAATTTATATTATACTTTGGTGGTTTTGAGGTCTTATTTCCACCAAGAGAAAAAAAGTGTCTGCATGTAAGGCCACATGGTCATTATTCCCACTGATAAAGATTTATGAACATGACATTGGATCCTGTAGCCCGCCTCCTCTGAGACCTCAGAGCACTGTAAAGAATGTTCCTTTCTCCATTGCAAATCATGTCAAGGGAAGATTCCTTGGGATTATAAACCCAACGTCACTATGACTACTACACCAACATTAGATTTTTAATGGGGAAAAACCTGCTATGTCAAATTAGGAAAAATCATACTGAAGATGTAGTTTGTGGTAGAGGGTGGCTGTGGGTCAGAAGTACAGAGATTTTCCTTTGCTGTTCTGTTCTGACTGTACCTGGCCTCAGGGAGAGCCTTAGTATACAGGCTAGGAAAGGCTGGGAAAGGAGGCTTTGTCTATCCTGCTGGGAAGAGGCAGTCATCCACATGGATGAGAACGGTCACATGAGGCCTATTGGGGTCAGGGTCCTCCTTTCAGTAACCCCTCACCTGTGTTTTGTCAGTAAGCTTAGCAAAATCCCTGGCTCCCTTCCCAGGGTAAATCTGGTAGAATCAAACTTTGGTTTGTGACTGGACTTTAGAAAGGCGGGGTGGACCTGGTGACCCCACTCCCAATCAAGGTGAAAGTTTTTGATACATACATTCATGCATGCATACATACATACATATATACATACATACATATATACATACATATTTGCATGACAAGCAGTAAGTTGTAATTTCCTCAGCCAGGATTCCCAGTGAGAAACAGCTGTATTACTAGGCCATTTGTGAGCACAGCTGATCACCAATTTGGGGTTTACAAAACCCAACCTAATTTTTAAATTCCTTTATATCAGTTACTTTCTCCATGGCATAAGGAACAAGGAACTGTAGGTACTAGGCCTTATGATATTTCCATTTCCTCCTAACTCCCCACCCCAAACCATCCCAGCAAGTAATAATATCTGTGGCATTACAGAGAATCAACAAAAATCTGCCTCTGTCAAATTCTCAACAACCTTCCAAGCTTATTCTTTAATTCTTTAAGCTCTAAAATCAACCTCCCTGTTCCAAAGAATACCCTTCAAAAAGGGAGGCTCTAGCCTCCCTCACTCCCTCCCCCCACTCTCAAAAAAAAAAAAAAGCCAAGAATCTGGATCCCACATTTATTATTAAGCAAGGGTTCCAGGAATTATTTTCTCTTCACGCCTTCTGATCTCTGGGAGCATGCTGACTCGCCTTCTTAAGTTGGCAGGGAAGCATGTGAGGGTAAGTCTTCCTGCAAACCTTATCGACAGCCAGAAGCCACACATTTCCAAAGTGTAAATATGCAACCCGTGTCTGGAGCCAGCGATGCAAGTCACATGAAAGTGTTAAAATGAAATAAGGTTGACAGGGCCACTCCATCAGAAGCAGGCAGCGAATGAGATGTTAGGAAATGCTTATAAGCCTAGGGAGTAAGGTGCTCAAAGACAATTACCAACTAAACATTTCATTAATGAAATAATGATTAATTATAATCACTAATTAAAATGCAGGATTATGCTGTTGGTTTTGAGCATTAACAGTAGTAATGACATTACCATTTTTAATGGAATTCCAGGAATGAAAATTATAGCAACTCACAGAAAAGACATGGCTGGCAAATGTGATTAGGAGTTACTGTTAAACCCAGGGGCATAGAATTCTCCCTGCTGGTGAACTTAAGTTAAGTAAGTTTAATGTGGTGTAATTTAATTACTAAGCATAGTTTTCTTCTCAGTGGGAAGAGATACCAGGTTTATGGTGCTCAGAACAAAGGGAAGGCTGTAAATAGCTATGGGTGATGCCTGGTTACTAGGGGGAAAATCTAAGAGCATTCAGCTGTCTTTTGTGTAATGTTTGAGGGTAGATGCATTCTGGATTCGTTGTAAATTTTATTTAATTAATGTTTAGAGGATTAACAGCAAGGCAGACCTTGCAGCCGGGAATGTAGGGCTGCTGGGAGTATCCAGAAAGTGATTTTCCATAGAAAGGATGTCCCCATTAATAATTAATGTCAGGCGTTTTCATAAATGTCAAATTCCCACTGCAAGCAGCAACTTGACCCTCAGTAATAAACCATTTAAGATTCATTAAAGAGAAGCAACATTCTTAAACTGCTTGCTATGGCACATGAGCTCATCCATAATGTAAAATGTTGGCATTAGCTGCATTTAAAAAAAAAAGCCAGCATTTGGCTTTCAGGTGGCTGGAGTTACCTAGAGGCGGCTGACTTCTTGCAGTCCCATAAGGTGAGATTTGGCATCCCTTTGCTCTGTCCTGGGTCAAATGATCTTGAAAGCAGAGGAGAACCTCAGAGGTGATCCTGTTTAGATGCACTGTCACTGCTGGCCTCTGGAGCTTCGAGATTCTTTGACTTGAGAGCACAGTCCAGTACATTGTCAGGTGTGCAGCCACAGTATCCCTGGCCTCTACTCACTTGGTGGAGTCCCACCTACCAGACTCTCACCCCCAATTTTGACAGTAAAAAATATACAGACAATTTCACAAGTCCTTGAGAACAGGGGAACTTACCAGAGTGCATTCACTAAGACTCTCCAGTCAGAGGAGTGCCTGAGGCTGTGGTCATTCAGAATCAGAGATTGTCACTTCCAGTCATAAACATCCATAGGGCCAAAGATATGTTGCTTTTAAACCAGGTCAGATGTAGTATATGGACCCAAAAGTAGATACCACAGTGGCAATAGTGTGCCATTAAAACCAGTCCTGGTGATCTGCTTTGTATTGTCCCCATGTTGCTCTGTTGTTGTCCCCATGTGGAAATGGCCATTTTCTTCTCCTCACCGAATTCAGGGTGGCCAGTGCTGTGAACAACCACTGTTGTCTTGACCATTTGATGAGTCTAGTGAACAACTAAGACCTTTTTCCTCTCTCCCTGTCTCTCCTTCCTACCCCCTCTCTCTCTCCCTCCATCCCTCCTTTCTTTTTCTCTCTCCCTTCCGTTTTTTAACCAGAACATAGTATGGTGCCCAAGGAAAATTATTTTCACAGTTGTTTAAAGTCTGAAAACCAATCACAGAGGTTTTTCATAATAATCAACATAGGATTGATTTCTTGATTTTTTTTTTTTTTTAAAAAAACCACTTTTAATTTTGTCAGCATATACAGGATACCTACATGCTGACTGACATAAATGAGAGAAATAGAATAAAATAAACACAGAGGTCTCTGGAAAGTCACTAGGTCTACACACAAGCAGGGCCCAGTCTGGCTAGTGATCTGCCTCCTCTGGATTCTTTAATTGAATCAAAAAGAGTAGTTATAACATGATAACTCACAGCCACAAGGGATTTGGTATTCTCGGGGTAGTTGGCAATGGGACATAAGGGGAACAGTGTTCTTAAGGTTGTCCAGGCTGGGTGACAGCTGATTGGACATAGCTTTCTCCTCATGGAGAGCATGAGATGGACCAGTTCTTGGAGAGCCAGACCGTGGTGTTGTGTTGATTTCTTCTAGTGATACCAGTCCCACTTTTCTTGTCTACAATCACACTCTGGTCTGAGGTCAGGTCATGGTAAGTAGGAGTCCTTTCCAGTATTGTACTTGGAAGAGGCCTGTTTTAAATGAACCAGCCAAACCGTGGTTCAGGAATCAGAAGCAGCGAGCAAAGAGCCTGCTTGACTCACAACCTGCGTAAGACTTATTAATTCAGAGAGGAGAAAGCCTACATGTGCTAATTACCAAAACTACTAATTAGCTTTAATTATAAGCTTGGAAGGAAGTTTAAGTGTGTTGCATTTGATAGGACTGTTGACCTTTTCAGTGTATTTTGGGGGAGGGTTGAAAAGCAGAAAGAAGGTGTTATGAAATTCATCAGAGAGGGATTAATTTAGGTCTTCTGATGAATGTGCTATAAATGAACACATCTGTGCACATCAGTCTGTAAAGGTGCTTTAATAGAGCCTTCCCAGTACCAACTCCCAGTGTCTCATTCGGCCAAGAGGAAATGCTCATTTCCTAAGTAAAATCTTCTTCTGCCACTGTTGCTAAGCAAAGTGACAGGCTGGGTCCAGCTAGATGGATGCTTTCATATGTAAATCATAGTTAAGACGAGGGCTGGCTTTGACGGATTCTGGAGGGTCACTTAGAGAACCTGTCCTTGCAGACATTTGATGAGATGCTCAGCAACTTATTTCATGCCAAGGTCTGGCTGTCCTGTCAGCCTCTCATCCTGTCATAGTTTTCAGTGTCCCTGAGCCTCTCTGGCCAGAGACATCCCTTTTCATGTGGCAGGGATACTCTATACTGTCTTCTTGCAGCAAGACAGCTTCATGTCTGATAGTTCTAGGAACACAAATGACAGATTCCGAGGATGGCTTTCACAATCTCCACAGCACAAATGACACACTTGCTTCCAAAAGCATCTCACGAGCTCATAAATGGCACCTGAAGCCAGAGCCAACCAAGCAGCTTCTGGTTGCCTGCTGGAAGGGCTGAACTCTGACCCCCTTTCTCCTACATCTGAAGAGTCTTTGGTTTGTTTCAAATCTCTGAGAAATGACGTATCCCCTAGTAACCACCAGAGGGATCTCATATAATATAATAAAAACCATGATCAACATGGAATAATCCCTGCTTAGCCAGCACACACTTGCCTACAAGGCAAGGGGTTAGCTCGGGCAAAGGAGCGGGGAAACAGTAAGTAGTTATGTGGGTTCAGAGATGAGATCCCACAAGAAGGAAAGCATGAAGGCAAACAAGTATAAGGTTCTGCCTTCCTCGAATTCTGAAAACAAGGCAAACCAAAGAGCTGGTAGGACACACTGCCTTCGATAAAACCCTTCTTAAGTCAGGGTAATCACACTGTCCCAAATGCAAGCCCTTCTTATTGAGTCAGGGTAGCCACACTGCTCAGGATGCAAGCCCTCCCACTGAGTCATGGTAGTCACCCTGCCCCAGATGTAAGCCCTTCTTGAGTCAGAGGAATCATACAGCCCCATATACAAACCCTTCCTATTGAGTCAGGGAAGTCAATCGGGCCCAGGATGCAAGCCCTGCCTATTAAGTCAGGGTAATCAGAGTCCTGGCTAAACCTTTGTTCAGAAGTTGAACTCCAGTGGTGATGAAATTTCATCATAAGCATTCATGTTTTCCATCTTTAAAACAGGATGGTATGATTGGATGAGAGCAAGAACGGAATGCAGTAAGCTGTAGGAATTTATCCTCTCCCAGGTCTGTAGGCTAGGAGTGTGAAGGCTCTCCCAGGCTAGGAGTGTGAAGGCTCTCCCAGGCTAGGAGTGTGAAGTCCAGCTGTCGTCAGAGTTCGAGGTGAAAGGTTCTTGAAGGTTCTGGGGAGCAATTCTTCCTCCATGCTGGCCTCTGGTGGTTGGCTATAGTTGTCAGTGTTGCGGGGTTTATAGATATATACCTTCAATTTCTGGGTGTGTTTATATGACATTCTTCTCTGTGTGGCTATCTGTATGCCTTCTATTTACCCTGAAAAGATTAAGCACCTGTCTTTAAAGTTATCACTTACCTTAGTCCAGTATTACCTCATCTTAACTAATTGCATATCTCCCAGATTTTGTGTCCAATTGGGGATGCATTGTGAGATACCAAGTAGAAATGGGGTTTTAATAGCATCATTCAATCAGCTATAGACTCCTTAATATCTGTCTCTGTCTCCCTCTCTCTCTTATTTAATTTATTTAATTATGCATGTGTGTGCGTGCAAGGAGGTGAAGGGACACCCTGTGAAAGTCAGTTCTCTCTTTCTACTGTAAGGATTTGGATGAGCAAAGAAAGATTGTCAGGCTTAGGGGAAAGAGTGCTTACCCACTGGACTCTCTTACTAGCTGCTGGTTAGTTACATGGAGGTTAGTTTAATGCCATCCCAGCTTTTCTCCCCTAGATACAAAGTAGATCTAATCTCTACCATGGTTTATAGTCATAAGACGAAATCCACCCTCCCCACCTAGAAATGCTCCTAGAAATGGGTCTTCTGAGCCACACCCCCCACCCCTGTTATTTGATATTTATTCAAAATCAGTCTGTGTCCTCTAAACTGGTTTAGGTCTTGAAGCTGAAAGGTGTGCTTTTAATAGTTTTTGGTGAGAGTGTGTGTGTGTGTGTGTGTGTGTGTGTATCTGTGTGTGTGTCTGTCTATCTGTGTCTATGTGACCGGAAAACATCACTTTTACTCTATAGTCTTTTTATAGCTAATTTGATTGCTCTTATCTTCAGCATATTTATAGATTGTCCCCGAGTTTATTGAGCCAAATCAGCATAGTTAAAGCTGAAGTGATGCTTGCTTATCCCTGTTCTTAATACAGACCTGGCTGTGCTAATGGCTAAAACTGCATATCACTCAGCAGAAAGCTGTGCTTCCAGGTCAAACATGCTTCAGAGAAGAAGCCTGCAGTGTGACAGGGAAATTAGCAAACTATTGTCAGCAGAAGGGGAGGTGGGAGAAGAACAGGAAGATCTGAGATCAGCAGGAACAGCTACACAGCTGGATCTGGTTTACCTTATAGTTGAGAGTGCCCTACCCCACCCCACCCTAGGAATGTAGAAGGTGATGGGAGGTTTCCAAGGGTGGTGCCAGATGCAGCTCCATCCTTTCTGGCACCTTTCTGTGCCAGAGCCTTCTGCACAGTAGCCCCATGTGCAGACTTGTAGTCTGCACCTGAACTGGATACCTCTCCGAGGATCCTTTACAAAGCATGCTGGTCACCTGCAGTCCTATTTATGGATATGTCATAAAAACAACTTCAGGGCTGGAGTGATGACTCAGGAAGTAAAGTACTTACAAAAAAGCAAAGGGAACATGTAATAAAGACACATGCTCCACTATGTTCATAGCAGCCATATTTATAATAGCCAGAAACTGGAAACAACCCAGATGTCCCTCCACAGAGGAATGGATACAGAAAATGTGGTACATTTACACAATGGAATACTACTCAGCTATTAAAAACAATGACTTCATGAAACTCGCAGGCAAATGGATGGAACTTGAAAATATCCTGAGGGAGGTAACGCAGTCACAAAAGAATGAACATGGTATGTGCTCACTGATAAGTGGTTATATAAGCCCATATGTTCGGAATACCCAAGAGTCACTTCACAGCAACCATTGGTCTGAGCATGAGGTCCTAGATGGAGGAGTTGGAGAAGGGACTGAAGGAGCTGAGGGAGTTGACAGCCCCATAGAGGGAGCAACAGTGTCCACTGGCCTGACCTCCAGATGCTCCTGGAGACTGGATCACCAACCAAAGAATATACATGGAGGGACCCATGGTGCTGGCCACATATGTGGCAGAGGAGGGTCTTGTTAGTTATCAGGGGGAGGAGAGGACCTTGGGCCTGAGGGTGTTAGATGCCCCAGTATAGGAGAATGCCAAGGAAGGAAGACCAGAGGAACTTCAAAGTCTTTTCTTGTTTTCAAAACTTTGTATCCTGCTACCTTGTCCTGGCCCTGGCTTTTGCTGATGACACCTAAGAGTGTGCTCCTGTTTAACATCTCTGAGTCAGTACTAATTCCCATGGTGCTTCAGGTAATGAAGACATCACATCTTTCTCACTGGTGTTAAGGTAGACCTTCTCCCCCTCACTCCAAATATGTGCCACTATATCTGAGAGACCAAAAGAGAGACTTCCCTAAGATCCTGATTAAATCCTGTCTGATTAGGTGTAGCTCAACTCTTCAGAGTGTTTTCAGAGTGTCCCTACAATATCTAACCTTCCCATAACCTTCCTATTTCTCTATTCTGGGTTTCCGCATGAAACTCTCTTATTAGGCTATACTATGAGTATAGGGCTGACTACACTCACCTTGGAGAGTGCACTAAGGATCTCTTTTGTTCTTAACTCCCTGAGAGGTGTGTTAGGGGCTTTCCTTGTGGCTACTCTGCTTCTAGATTTGTATGAATGCAGCTGGATGATTAATGATAAGGGAAGCCATCTCGCTTTATCAAGGACTTTCCGTTGTCTCCATCTAGACATGAGGTGTGCAAGTGCCTTTGGTGGTCTGCATGTGGCAGCATTGCAGTTTATCACAAGAGTCACTAGGTTTATCACAAGAGTCACTAGGTGTATACTCCATGTTCCACACCTGTAGTCTACACCCCAGATTAGGGATCCATGTATACACCTGTAGTCTATACCCCAGATTAGGGATCCATGTGTTCTGCCAGTCTATGAAGACCCCTCTAATTCAGTGTCTGTGACAAGTAGACAAAAGGGTCACATGGGCTAGAAATCCTAGTGTGAATTTGAAATGAGGATGGCAAACTGGGTCCAGTTCCTTGCACATGCCAGCTTCATGGTGATAGGCAGGTCTTTCTTTTCTTTTCCTCTTTCTTTCTTTCTTTGTTTCTTTGTTTCTTTCTTTCTTTCTTTCTTTCTTTCTTTCTTTCTTTCTTATTTCTTCTTGGTAAAACTATTGTGAGGTTTCTATAGGGGCTACTTATATCCTGCATCCTGAGAATAGAACTTGGCCTGATATTTTAGGTATTACCTCCCTTGGGCACCTTTCCTCAATGGATTTTTAAGGACCCTGATGCACAACCTGCATAGAAGTGAATGTGATAAAAACACAGAGCATTGCCCTTTGCTGGTCAGCACAAAAGATCCATTGTGGAGTCACATTACAGGCTTGTCTGTGACCCTTGACCCTTGGCTCTCCTTGAAAGCATCAGTTCTTTTGGCCATGTGTGAGAATCCTAGAGGACTGATAGGTTATACCTTGACCGGGCAAAGGCTGGAGCTCAGGGTAGAGGTCTAATGTAGAGGAGAAGGTGGCTGTTTATGAAGACTGTTGGAGAGGCATTTAGTCCTGTATCCTTGGATGGGTCTTTCCTTCACTTCAATCTCCATGATACTGTAGGGGGAAAAAGAAAATATCCTCCCCAGTGCTCATCCAGCTTCAGGGATGGCAAAAGACAGATTCCTAAGAGAAAGCACGCAGGTTTGTAAAGTTATATGACATGGGAACCTTTATAGGAAATGAGGAACCTTCAAGTTCTGTGGACCAGAAGAAAGGGTCAAATTTACACATTTTTAGTATACTTTTAGTGCTTGAAAGATGTAACAGTGGAAGTCGTGGAGAGGTGTGCCAGGGCAAATGGGATATGATCTTAGGCTTAAACTGAGGGAGCAGAGCAAGGCCTATTTGTTCAGGTTCCTTGCTTTGAACCCTTGCCTGTAAGGAAGGGAGGGTGCTGTTCCAACACAGGGAAGAGGTGGAAGAATAGAGACCTCCTTGATAATTTTATTTCTTTTGCTTAGAACCTCTGCTGTGGAGAACCTGATTTCTATCACCCTTACCTACAAAATGAGGACTGTGATAAACTGCGTTTGATATTGGAATTGGGAAATCTGAATCTAAGAATCATACAAACTAGCCCAGTGTGGTGCCTGAGTGGCTTTTCTCAGTTATTACAGGCTCTAAAAGAATAAATGTTCAGAGTACAGGGAGCCTCGCACTTCACCAGGAAGTTGAGGCTTTGATTTCAAGCTTCAAGGAGGTTCCCGTGCTCTAAGTTAGAAAGAAAACCCCTCTTTCACCCACTCCAGGTAGATTCCCAGGCTAGAAACTAGTCAACAATGAGATTCTGTGCTCCTGATCTCAGACCTATGCTAGACACTATGATTAGGTCAGTCTGCCAGCAAGTATTCAGAGAAACTTTCATCTTGGACAGAGAACGTGGGGAAGGGCAAATACCCAGAGAACAGTCCACCTTGGTGGAAGCTCTGACCTTTGTAGGCATCATGAGCCTCCCACTTCCTATACTGGAGTCAGTAGAGAACAAGCTGCTGAAACTTTCTTTGTTAGCCCTCCCTTCCCCCTACACACACACAATAGAGAAAAACATTTTCTCCTTCACCTCCTTGCACCCTGGGACACACTTAGCTCACAGCATGCCCAGAAAACATTGGAGTGGGCAGGGGTAGATTATGTGGTTTTGTTTTGTTTTTTGTTTTGGTGTTGCTGAGGTTCTGCTTTGAGACAGTCTTATTATATAGCCCAGGCTGACCCTGAACTCTTGACCTTCTTCCCTTATGCTGGGATCACAAGCATGGGCCACCTACTGGACTTTGGTGACATCTTAGAATATAGGCTTGTGAGGAACAATTGTGAGATGTCCTTGTGTGTTCTCTGATTTCTTCCTTGCTCCAAAGGAAGCACAGATACAACTGATATGTTTTGTATCCATAAGGTGGAGTGGGAGGGAGTGCCTTAGAGGGCCCCTGCTGAGGCATCTCCCCCCCCCACCCCACCCCCACCCCCCACCCCCCCCGCCACTTCCAGTACCAGACATACAATGGGTCTAGTATAGAATGAAGGTTATTTGGGGACATGGGAAGGGGAGTTGAGAAGGGAGTAAATGCAGAGAAAGAGAGGGGCCAGAGAAGGAGAGGGGCCAGAGAAGGAGAGAGAGAGACAGAGAGAGAGAGACAGACAGACAGAGACAGAGAGAGACACAGAGAGGAAGAAGGGGGAGAAGGAGGAGAGGAAGAGGAGGGGAAGGGAAGGGAAGGAAAGGGAAGGGAAGGAAAGAGAAGATAGAGGAGAGGAGAGGAGAGGAGAGGAGAGGAGAGGAGAGGAGAGGAGAGGAGAGAGAAGAGGCAGGCCGGGAACAGGTGGAAAGAGGCAGGGGTGGGGGGAGAGGAGGAAAGGGGTTGGAGAGAGAGGGAGAGGCCAAACAGTGGGGGGTTGGGGGGTGTTAATAGCAAGCCAGGCCTACCTGGTTGTTGCTAGGTAACTGTTGGGCAGAGCCTAGAAGGAATGCTAACAAGCTCACAACAACCTGCTGCTATAACAGACATTTAGAAACTAGACTCTCTAAAAAAATAGCGACTTCTCACTTGAGCCCATAGGGCAAC
The DNA here is from genome assembly GCA_019843965.1 of Rhynchomys soricoides. Lineage (NCBI taxonomy): Eukaryota > Metazoa > Chordata > Mammalia > Rodentia > Muridae > Rhynchomys > Rhynchomys soricoides. The sequence continues at coordinate 6,053,017 of JADRCH010000125.1, forward strand.
TAAATGCAGAGCAGAAGCCTGGCATCTCTGCCTTCAGTTTGAATCTTCCTTCTCCTTTCCTTTTAGTCAGAGTCCAGACTGACTCTGCACATGGGCATGGTAATCACTCATGGGCTTGTCTATCTATACATGGTGAGGCTGAGTCTATCACACTCCCCATCAAGACTGGAGGCTGAAAGATCCCAATCTTTGTCCTAAACCTTAAGTCACCTTGAGTTCTAGGAACAGCAATGCAGGACAGACCATCCAAGTCAGTTATGTGTCCTGGAGTAGGTGTCCTCACAAGGACTTCAGCAGGCTACCTTGGAGAAGCAGGGCTAAGGTAGTGATCAACCAGGACACAGATTGTCTGAGACTGCTTAGGAGCGCATGCCTCTTGCTCCTCACCCCGTCCTGGATCTTGTTCTACCAGGAGGCCATGTTGATTGGCCCTCCTTTCTCTGCCTCTCCTCTTTACTTCTTTCTTTAATTGGTATCTTGGAGATGGGTGGCTACCTCTTAGGATTCCTGAAATGAGAACATGTGCTCTAAAACTCTGTTAGCAAAGAGACAGTCACTCTCCGAGACCCTTTATATTTTATGAGAAAAGCTGTTATCAGGGATGAGTACACACATCTCTCCTTCTGTTTAAAATGTTTAAAGTCCCAGTTCTAAGAGGCTGCCCCTGAATCTTATCTGTGCTCAGGATCTATCCTTAAATTTCTGCTACCTCCATTCATCCTGATATTCTTAAAAAAAAAAAAAAAAATCCTCTCTCTCAGGCATCTCTTGCTGAAGCACATAAGAGTTATTACCTGGCCTTCTCCCTGAGGCTGCTTTATTCAAATTTGGTTGTCCAAGGCAACCAATAAAAGAAAATTTGGGGAACAAAGCCACTTTGCTTTTTGGGGGTCACTCTTAATAGCCTGAGAAGGTCAAGAACTTCCTTACTCAGCTGCAGCTGTAGACTTTGCTAAGTGCCAAGTGAGAGGTAAGACTTTTCAGTTAAAAGCCTGACTTCCTCCTGCCTTTGTTCCTATGCAAGTGTGTCATTAAGTGAGGGCCTCTGCCTTGCAAAGCCTCATTCTTTAATGGGAACCAGGCTTCAAGGCTGTTCAGCCTGCTAATGAGGCAGGAACTATTCTCCTGACTTCTTTGTGGTCAGCTATCCATGGAAGCAAAGCCACTTGCAGGTCCAGCTGTTGATTAACAACAGAAGGTGATAATACCAGAAACTTTAAAGGTTGGTTCTAAAAGTTGCCAAAGAAAGTGGAGTCCCATTGGGGGAGGGGGGGTTCTTAATCTCAATATAAAGCGTTTACAAAAGAATGAAGGCAGGTAAGGTTAGTACAGTTTGAGACACAGCACTTCAGGCAAGCTGAACCTCTCAGTGGTTTTCAGGAGGAGGCCGATGGAGAAGAAGAAAGACTGCCATGATCTTTAAGTTAGGTATAAAGGTCAGCTATGAACCACAGAGCAGAAAAAGCAAGGGCATGACACAGTGTGGAGATCTACCGGCAGGGTAGAGGGAAGAGTGGGGAGTGTCAGGAGAGCATTTCCAGGCTCTGCCCAGTATCCAAAAGAGAGATAAAAAGAAGGAAAAAGGAAAAGTTACATTTTTACAAGTCACTTAGAAAAGCAATCAGGTTTACCCAAGCCACAAGATGGTGGCTCCTGAAGTGACTACACCAAGGATAGGTTTTCTGGGAAGCAGGAGTATACGATCTCATTTAAAAGATAATTATACCCCCTACCTCTTTTTCTTGGCTATAGGTAATCACTTTTCCTGATAGGTGGTCTGGTGGCCAGTTGATTTAAAAACCCAGCTGAATTAATGGTTTTGGTGGTGATGTTGTTGGTTTTTGTTGTTGTTACCTTAAATCGCTTTATATTTTTTCTACGTCTATGAATGTTTTATATACATGTATGTATGTGCACCATGTGCACACCTAGTGCCAATGAAAGTCAGAAGAGTGCGTTGAATCCCCTGGGACTAGAGTTACACATAGTTGTGTGTTACCACGTGGTTCCTTGGAATGGAACCTGGGTCCTCCACAAGAGCAACAGTGCTCTTAACTGATGAGCCAAATATTCAGCCCAAAATTAACTCTTTTTTTTTTTAATTTTTATTTTTGATACTTTATTTACATTTCAAATGTTTTCCCCTTTCCAGGTCTCCCCTTTGGAAGCCCCCTATACCATTCCCCCCTTCCTCTATGAGGGTATTCCCCCACTCACCCACCCACTCCTGTCTTTCCTCCCTGACATTCCCCTATACTGGGGCATGTAACACTATCAGACTCAAGGGCCTCTCCTTCCACTGATGGCCAATAAGGCCCTCCTCTGCCACATATGTGGCCAGCACCATGGGTCCCTCCATATGTATTCTTTGGTTGGTAGTCTAGTATCTGGGAGCACGGAGCGGGTGGGGGGGAGGGCCTGACCAGTTGACACTGTTGCTCCCTCCATGGGGCTGCAAACTCCCTCAGCTCCTTCAGTCCCTTCTCCAACTCCTCCATCTGGGACCCCACGCTCAGTCCAACAGTTGCTGTGAATTGAATCATGGGTATTCTGAACTTTTGGGCTAATAACCACTTATTAGTGAGTACATACTGTGTTTGTTCTTTTGTGACCGAGTTACCTTGCTTAGGATGACATTTTCAAGTTCCATCAATTTGCCTGTGAATTTCATGAAGTCATTGTTTTTAATAGCTGAGTAGTATTCCATTGTGTAAATATACCACATTTTCTGTATCCATTCCTCTGTTGAGGGACATCTGGGTTGTTTCCAGCTTCTGGCTATTATAAAATTAACTCTTAAGTGAGGAGACAACAGTAGTCATGTTTAAATCTAAGGTCAGAGGCAGAGTCCATTCTTTAGACCAGAAGAATATCCTCACCAGAGGATGTCTCCCAAGACTACTTAAAATTTAGAGTGGGAATCCTAAAATCTAAAGCAGAAATTCCAAAATTATTTAGCTGAATTTAGGAACAAATATAACCCAGTAGCACCATGAAAATCCAGAGATCCAGTTCCGAAGCTATTGAATCAGAAAAAATGAGTGTCTGGATTAGGGTTTCAGTCATAGGTCTGCAGGGCAAGGTCCCCATTTAGGAGGTAAGAAAACAGAGCTCCATTCTGTAATTCCTGGAAAGAGCAAGACTATCTTCTGCTTTTGACCAAGAGTGGGAACTGCATGATTTTGGAGTCCCTATTCCTCAGTTGTCCCTGTCCCAGTTTCTATCTTTTGCTCACATCATTGACATTAAAATAATAACCTTGCCTGAGTGGTGCTTCCCTGTAAGATCCTCATTCTTGAACCTACTTTCTCTCTCAATGACGTGGAACAAACTTACCCTGTTCCTTGTCTGTAAAGTAGGGCACATCTTAGTCTCTTGACTCTGAGATAACTAACATAATGAATTTTCCATTTAGTAAATAGAGGGAAAAACATATTCTTTTTAGCTTCTAAATGTAGCAGCTGCAGAAATTTGGGGTTTTCAGGATTAAAGTTGATTACTAGGCTAATATCTGTCCAGTGCTTAATATGAGTATATCTTTCTGCTAGCTGGGTGGGTGTGGTCAAGTGAGCTAGGTAAAGCACAAACCTATACTATTATAAAGAAGCAGTTCTTTTGTGTGTGTGTGTGTGTGTGTGTGTGTGTGTGCATGCATGTATTTAGGTGTTTTTCGGAGCATATGTGTATGTGGTATATGTGTGTCTTTGTGCCCAGGGAGGCCAGAAGTTGATCTGGATGTCTTGTCTACAGGTGTGTATGTGAGGGTGTGCTCTCTCTATAAGCATGTGGGGGACAGAGATATATATCCAATCCATATCCCTCTTTGCTTAATTTTGTGAGATATATTTACCAATTCAGCTAGACTGACTAGCCAGCAAGCTCCGGGGACCTTGCCTCTCCATTTCGACACTGGATTACAGATAGGCTCTGCTGCAGCCAGGTACAGTGGCTATATGTGGGTGCTGGGGATCTAAACTCAAGTTCTCATACTAGTATCTCATTGTAGCATCTTCCTAATACCAAGGATAGACTGTTTTAACTCAAATTGTTATTATGTTCTCATTAGGTGCACCTCTGTCTCCCTGTGAGACAGACACTCCAGAGTGTTTTCTGACACTCCACGAAGTAAGTTTCTATCCTGTGCTCATTGGTGAGATGGTAAAAATAGCTGACATTTATAAAAGACTTATATCTGGTTAGAAAGACAGAAATAAAATTATTTTAAAAGAAAACATAAGGCAAACTGTGACCCAGGGCTTCCCGGATATAGTGCCAGTAGTAGCCATGAGTGAAGACAAATGGGTCAAAAGTAAGAAACAAGAAGGTCACTGAGAACTGAGTATAGACTTTCTAACAGCACAGCTACTTGCTACAGTTAATAATTGCCAAGCAGGGATGGCAGGTTAGGTAACTAGATATCTGGTATATTGGGATAAAATCTAATTCTTCTAGTTTCTGAATATTGGAAACTACTTCTTAAAACTCCCATAGAGACTAGCTACATGATCAGCTTTCAGTTGTGGTGACAAAATGCATGAAACAATCACCATATAGAAATGAACCTTAGGGCTACAGTTTGGGGTTTTGGTCTGAGATCAATTGGCCTTCTCACTTTGGGGTTGAGGTGGGCACCTTGTTTCCTGGGAGGCATACATGGTGAAAGGAGATGGTCCTTCATGGAAGGCAAACAGATAAGAAGAGACTGTAGTTACAGTACGTTTTGAAAGGGCTTGCTCCCAATGACTTACCTTTTGCCTGGCCTTGCTTAAGAGCGCATCACTTCCCAGTAGTGCCCCAGGAAGTCAAGCTTTGTAACACCTGGGTTTTGGAATTTTATTTACCATCTAAATCTTACCACCAGGGAAACCATACAAATGATTCAGTGGGCCTGAGCCAGCCTGGGATTTGCTACCTGGTGTCTTCTGGCCCATGCTGAGGTGACAGTTGCTTGCAGCCAGGAACCTCAGTTGAAAACTCGAAGAATGGAGAACATTTGATAGGGTTTGTAGAAGGAGATCACATGGTCAAAGACCTCTCCAAGGAAAGGAAAGACTGTGGTGTAGTTATGGCCCTGGGACCCTTGGGGTTATGAAAAGGACTCTGAGGACAGAAAAGAAGGCATGAGAAAGCTGCCATGCAGTGTCAGCTCAGAGGTCACTTATGTGATCAAAGCCTCCTCCTCTTCAGTTTCCCAATGAGAACAGTAGCATCTGCCTCCATGTACTGAGGCGTCCTGTAGAGACAATGTTCAGTGTTGTTTCTGATACCCAGACAGACCCTTTGAGGAGTGAAGGCTCTCTCTATATTATAATACAGAGTGTGAGCTTTGTGCTTGCGCACTGTGATGTTTGCAAGAGCCACCTCTTCCTTTTGCCTTTTCCTTGTTTAATGATTATATCTTCATTAATTTACTTACAGAAGCTAAACATTTAGAAACATACAAAGAAGAAAATAACAATCTGTGTTTGCACAGAATTAATTATGGCTAACGGTATGGCAGTTTTGCATTTGCACTTACAGCCCCCTCCCCGAGTTAATAAAAATGTTCTTGGTTTTGTAAACATGACATATACAGTGTAAAACTTTAAAAAGGAAGAGACCCCTTAAAGCAGTGAAGCATGAAAATGGAGGAGAAACATTTACACCTTACTATTATTAGCAAATTAGGTACAAATGGGCTAGGGGTGCAGTCCAGTGAGAAAGAGTTCCCTCAGCACACACAAAGCTGTGAGGTCTGTCCCTAGCACTGCATTATCCAGGTTTGGCAGCATATCTAGGCAGAGGGATCAGAAGTTCAAGGTCATCTTTACATGCATAGCAAGTTCAAGGCTGGCCTGGGATACATGAGATTCTCTCTCACAAACAAACAATAAATAAAGTTCAATCACTTCAAGTAGCTTCATGTACTTTACAAAGCATGGAGACTCACTGTGGGGTTACAGGGTGGTCCCTGGCACACAGTGCTTAGTGAAGTTGGTTTATAGTTGTCAGAAGCAAGCTACACATGAGCAGGTAAAGTTCTGGCTAATTTTGGAGCTTTGTAGAGGAATTTCTGTGTTGCACTTACTTAAAGTGATTATTCATGTTGGGCCCAGGCTTTAAGCCTCCCTTCTTTCCTCTGTATCCCTTTGTGCCACAGTAGAAAATAGGGAATGACCGTGACCCTTGAGACTTTGAGGGGCTGATAAATGAAGACCTCCAGGAACCAAAGAGGTCACCAAATCTTCCTCTGTTTCCTGCCCTCCCCTCTCTACCACTTCCTCTTCTACCTTTTTTTTTCATATTTTATTTACATTTCAAATGTTTCCCCCTTTCCAGATCTCCCCTTTGGAACCTCCCCATTCCCTCCGCCCTCCCCCTGCCTCTATGGGGATATTCTCCAACCCACCTCCCCACCCCACCCCCCACCCACTCTCCTCTTCCCTCCTTGTCATTCTCTTATACTGGGGGATATAACACCCTCAGGCCCAAGGGCCTCTCCTCCCCCTGACGGGTAACAAGACCCTCCTCTGCAGTCTTTGGGGCCAGCACTATGGGTCCCTCCATGTGTATTCTTTAGTTGGTGGACCAGTCTCCAGAAATATGGGGGGTCAGGCCAGTTGCCAGTGTTGCTACCTCCCTGGGGCTACACACTCCCTCAGCTCCTTCAGTCCTTTCTCCAAGCCCTCCATCTGGGACCTCGTACTCAGTACTACTGTTCCTGCGAAGTGACGCTTGGGTATTTCAAACTTTTAGGCTAATAACCACTTAACATTGAGTACATACCATGTTCATTCTTTTGTAACTGTGTTACCTCGCTCAGAATGATGTTTTCAAGATCCATCCATTTGTCTACGAATTTCATGAAGTCATTGTTTTTTATAGCTGAGTAGTATTCCATGGTGTAAATGTACCACATTTTCTGTATCCATTCCTCTGTGGAGGGACATCTGGGTTGTTTCCAGCTTCTGGCTATTATAAATATGGCTGCTATGAACATAGTGGAACATGTGTCTTTATTACATGTTGGAGCATCTTCTGGGTATATGCCCAGGAGTGGAATAGCTGGGTCCTCAGGTAGTATTATGTCCAATTTTCTGAGGGTCCGCCAAACTGATTTCCAGAGAGGTTGTATCAATTTGCATTCCCACCAGCAATGGAGGAGTGTTCCTCTTTCTCCACATCCTCTCCAACATCTGCTGTCACCTGAGTTTTTGATCTTAGCCATTCTGACTGGTGTGAGGTCGAATCTCAGGGTTGTTTTGATTTGCATTTCCCTGATGACTAAGGATGTTGAACATTTCTTTAGGTGCTTCTGGACCATTTGAGTTTCCTCAGTTGAGAATTCTCTGTTTAGCTCACTTCTACATTTTTTGATAGGGTTATTTGGATCTCTGGAGTTTAGCTTCTTAAGTTCTTAGTATACATTGGATATTAGCCCTCTATCAGATGTAGGATTGGTAAAGATCTTTTCCCAATCTGTAGGTTGCTGTTTTGCCCTAATTACAGTATCCTTTGCCTTACAGAAGCTTTGTAATTTTATGAGGTCCCATCTGTCAATTCTTGATCTTAGAGCACAAGCCATTGGTGTTCTGTTCAAGAACATTTCCCCTGTGCCCAAGTGTTCGAGACTCTTCCCTACTTTCTCTTCTATTAGATTCAGTGTATCTGGTTTTATGTGAAGGTCCATGATCCACTTGGACTTGAGCTTTGTGCAGGGAGATAGGAATGGATCAATTCGCAATCTTCTACATGTAGACAGCCAGTTGATCCAGCACCACTTGTTGAAGATGCTGTCTTTTTTCCACTGTATGATTTTAGCTCCTTTGTGGAAGATCAAGTGACCATATGTGTGTGGATTCATTTCTGGGTCTTCGATTCTATTCCATTGATCAACCTGCCTGTCACTGTACCAATACCATGCAGTTTTTATCACTACTGCTCTGTAGTACAGCTTGAGGTCAGGGAGGCTGATTCCCCCAGAAGACCTTTTATTGTTGAGGATAGGTTTTTGCTATCCTGGGTTTTTGTTTTTCCATATGAATTTGAGAATTGCTCTTTCTAGGTCTTCAAAGAATTGAGTTGGGATTTTGATGGGGATAGCATTGAATCTGTATATTGCTTTCGGCAGGATGGCCATTTTAACTCTGTTAATCCTGCCGATCCATGAGCATGGGAGATCTTTCCATCTTCTGAGGTCTTCTTCGATTTCTCTCTTCAGAGACTTGAAGTTCTTATCATACAGATCTTTCACTTGTTTTTTTAGAGTCACACCAAGATATTTTGTATTGTTTGGGACTATTGTGAAGGGTGTCATTTCCCTAATTTCTTTCTCAGCCTGTTTATCCTTCAAGGATTGGAAGGCTACTGATTTGCTTGAGTTAATTTTGTATCCAGCCACTTTGCTGAAGTTGTTTATCAGCTGTAGCAGATCTCTGGTGGAGTTTTTCAGGTCACTTAAGTATACCATCATATCATCTGCAAATAGTGCTATTTTGATTTCTTCCTTTCCAATTTGTATCCCTTTGATTTCCTTTTGTTGCCTGATTGCTCTAGCTAGAACTTCAAGTACTATGTTGAATAGATAGGGAGAGAGATCCAAGAACACATCAAGACAATCATTCACCATGATCAAGTAGGCTTCATCTCAGGGATGCAGGGATGATTCAATATCTGGAAATCCATTAATGTAATCCACTACATAAACAAACTCAAAGAAAAAACAACATATGGTCATCTCGTTAGATGCTGAAAAAGCATTTGACAAAATTCAACATCCCTTCATGATAAAAGTCTTGGAAAGATCAGGAATTCAAGGAGCATACCTAAACTTAGTAAAAGCAATATACAGCAAACCAGTAGCCAACATCAAACTAAATGGAAAGAAACTTGAAGCAATCTCTTCTATCTTTCTTAACTTCCTATGCTCCTCTGTTGTGAGCCACAGCAATGGAAGGCCCAGAGAATAACTGTCCTCCTCAGTATACTGTAGCCTACCATTCTGCCTGGGGCTTATCCACTGCCCTCCTAGACTGTAGCCTTTTCTCTCTTTCTGGGAAGTATACACATTGGTCTCAATTCACTACTTACTGGGACATCTGTCTTCTCTGGTGACTTGAGAAAGAGGTATGCATGTCCCTAGTTAACATGTCAGTTGAACACGGGATGCAAATTAGCTGTTATATATGGCCTCTGCACCTGGAATTTATTATAGCTTTAAATCCATTTTATAAACATGTGTTTAACTCTAAACCAGGAGCAAAAGCCTGGGGCTACTCGGTGAGAAACCCTTTCACTCAGCGATTGAAAAATCTGACACTGCCAAATTTCTTGAGCTTTGCAAAAATTTGCTACAGCTTCTCTTTCTCCTAAAACAGGTGTCACAGGGAGGCTTCTTGTATGTGTTTATGATCATTATGTTGTATTAAACAGTCACGTTGTGTTCCAGAATGAGATAAAAAGTGCTGCCTAGCCCCCACCTGCAAGGCAATTAAATTATTGTCTGGCATGTTTATAGCCCCAGAACCAGTAATCAGCTTTTAGCTTGAATAGCAGTCGTGGCATTACAATCCAGCTTTTTGCTGAGAGGTTTGGACTTAGCATTTGCATTTGATAATTTAATTTAAATAATACAGAGAGAAATGTAACACAGTTACACTTCCTGGCAAGTGTCAGAATAAAAGGACTGAATGACTCGTATAGCCTGTTTTGTTTGTTTGTAAATAATTTTGTATTCCTGAATGGTTTCCACTTCCCAGTTATTAACCTCTACTGCTCGCATTGAATCACCTAGAAATTGGTAGTAGCCTCAAAAGCCACAACGTCTCTGTTCTCTTTTCCTTCATCCCAGGGAGACAATATATGAGCAATCTTTAAATTTTCATGATGTTGTGGAAGTCCTTCACTGAACCATTAAAAAAGTCTCCCCAAAGAAAGCTTTTCGTGTGTGTGTGTGTGTGTGTGTGTGTGTGTATGTGTGTGTGTGCGCGCGCATGTGCGCATGCACGCGTACTCAAATATGCAAGATACCTTTATATATTAGAGATCTGTTTTCTGATAAGAGCCTCTGTTGAAGAATATTTGGTAATTTTAGTAAAAATACTTGCTACAGAAACAGTGGACCACAAGTTAATGTGCAATCATTTTACAAACTAAAGGGAGTGAAACTGTAACAAAAGGTACTTCTAGCCATGTCCGTCCAAAAGACAGTTCATTGGATCTCCTCAAGGTTTCAGCCTGTGGGGCCTCTGCATATAATGTGTTGACTTCTTGGTGAAGTATCTAACTGGATTCTAAACGTGTTGTTAATGTCCCCTTCCCTCCATTTTACTCTCCATGGAAAGGAAAAGTAGCTATGCTCTTACATTCTTTGATTTTTCTTTCTTGTTATTTTTCTCTGTTTTACTTGGCATTTTAAACTTCCTCAGTGTGACCTACGTGGGCTTTCTCTTGATTAGAAATGAGTAGGGTCCGGTGAAGTTTTTCAGTCCTTCTGTGTACCCCTCATTCACAGGACCTGCTTTTGCTACCCAACATGGAGGCTGGATGCAAATTAGTCTATGGGTATCTTCAAAGAAGTTCATTGTACAAGAGAATATTTTCTGACAGTCTCCTTGTAAAAATATTGAAGGGAGGGTATCTGTACCTCCTGTTTCTACGGCTGCTGAAGACAGCTCGGGCAGAAATGTATGTCTTCCGCCTAGTTTCCTAAAAGCAGAATGATGGCTGTTGCTAAGGTTACTTTCCTTTTTCTGCCCCATCTTTACCTTTTGCCTTCCCTCTTTCCTTCCTTTCATAGATGTCTTTAATTGGTAAGTGGTTCTTACCTAAACATTGATGTAAAGTCCTCTTCATTTATGTGATGTATAATAGGATTATAAGGTTTGCTAGTTTTTGGTTTTATAATGTCCTATCTATGTGAACTATATCGCGATGCTTGGCTGTGTGTATTCGCTGTGGAATGATGAAGTCACTCAATTAACCTATTTATCCTGCCATATTTTTATGTTTGGAACCTATACATCTACTCTGAGCAATATCTGAATATTACTAGTGACTACAGGCTCCGTACTTTACAATAGATCTCTAAAACTTATTCCTTCTAACAGACTTTGTACCCTTTGTGTCCTTCTTCACCTGCCCCAGGCCTTGATAACAACTGTTATACTCGAAAGAACTTCTGAGAGCGCACAGGGCAGGGAACACACCAGACTGGCCTTTATTTTTGTTCTTGTGCTCAATGTGTCCTGGGAAATAAGGCCTGCGACTACTGGATACCTACTGAGAGACCTTTGTTTCCTCTAAAGAACAGCCTAGAGCTCTCTGCCAGCCCTGCTGCTGGAGGCTGTTTTCTACAGAGATTTCTGTTCTCCAAGTCAGTTCAGACTTCTCTTGTCCTGATACTGAAACTGTAAAGCCCAACCAACCCTATTTTTGAAGAAACTCCATTTTGTAGAAAAGAAGGGGCTAAACTCCAATTCCAGGCAAAAAACCACAAAGTCTATCTGAGCAAACATTCCATGACAACCCACTCCCCTTAGCAACAGCCAGTGAGGTTACAATAGCAGGGGCAAGGTCAACATTTAGATAACTGAAGACATCCTGTACAGAATAGGTAACTTGGCCATCCTGTTTGTCAGGTGGTTTTGCCCCTGTGTTTGGTTCCGACAGATTACGCCAGAAACGCAGTTTTTAAAATATTAACCTGCTGACCCATATAGAAGTTCTTCAGGCTTGCTATAACTACAATAAATATCCTGCACCCCTAGACTCAGGATTCTCACTCTGACTTGCTGCTATGGGGGATGGTAAGAGACCTTGTTCGGGAGCTCATAATAAAGATCCTTATGTGTTTTCATTGGAATTGGCTCCTCAGTGGTCTTTGGGGTCTCTGTGACTTGAGCATAACAAAACCATAGGGAAATGAGCTAAGCTACAGTGGTCAGCCTACTGATAGCCCAGTCATTGCTCCAGTCCAGACTTGGCAGCTCAGAAGTGTGTGTTCTCTCCACCCATGCTCCAACTACAACTTGTTTGCACATATTACCAAACGCTTTGTCAGCAGACCAGCTGTCTTTTGTACCTGTGACTTCGGCCTTTGATTATTTGTGGTCTCCCCCTTGATTCTTCTAATAGTGATGCTGCTGTACATAGGGGCTTGTGATTTTGCACAACTCACACAATCGAAGGATTTTCCAAGTCTGAAGTGGGATTCTTGTTCTGATTTATAAAAATTAAAGAGAAGAAGGGGTATGTGTGGTGGAGGTGTGGTGTGGGGAAGGGGATGCTTCTGCGGGCCCATGCTGAGGCATCCCTTCCCCCTGAGGGACCAACCACACAAAGGTATAGTAGAGAATAGTTTAATCAGGGCATGGGGAGGGGAGTTGAGGGTGTAGAGACTGAAAGCCAGAGAGAGAGAGAGAGAGAGAGAGAGAGAGAGAAGTAGAGGCCAGCCATAAGCAAGTGGAGTGGGAGGGGAATGGGGAGAGGGGGAAGCAGGAGCAAGGGGGGGAGAGAGCAAGAGAGCAAGAGAGAGAGGAGGGGACAAGCAGCCCCTTTTATAGTGAGTCAGGCACACCTGGCTGTTGCCAGGTAACTGCAGGGCGGGGCCTAGACTGAATGTCAATACAAGGACTTTCTCTGCTGCTATCCAGCCCTTTTGGTCAGAATTGACTAAAATCATGGTGCACTACTATATTACATTCACTCTAGTCTCTGCCTTGAGTGACCTGCTAATGAAAGGGTGGTGATGAACATTCCTGGGAGTACAAACGCAATCCATTCTGTGTCTCATGGCTTCCTGAGCTCCATCAGAGACAGGCACTTATGAGGATTTTAAAGGCTATCTGTGGAAAGAGAGGGAGTGTCTCTGAGTAGAGCCATAGTGGTCAAGGAGGAGTCACAAAGAGAAATTGCCAGCTCTAGGGGACAATGAGCAGTGATCCACCGAGATTAACACACCATTCTTCTGGTAGTATATATTCAGAATCTTCACAGGAAAAAGGCTCATGAAATCCAGTGAACATGGATGGATCCTTTATCAGAGCAAATGTAATGATTTTCATTTGTTATAATTCTATGATTAGTTCTGTTAATAAAAATGTCTATTTAAGCTATTTAAGACACCCACTAAAGTTCTATAATATTAATTTCATGGAAAAATTCCAACGGAACTATATTAGTTTTCCCCCATTAAGGTAACATTATGGACTTTTAATGGTACTCTCAGCTATAATGGTTTTTATTGACCTAATTATTAAATGAATTAAAATCTGTCTCAATGCCTTAAAAATTATATAATAACAGCATCAATTCAAAAGCCAGTTACTATGGGGTTAGAAAGTAGAGATCTCCAAGCCACATGTCCTAACATATTTTGTTTTATCCAAGAAAAAAAAAACAAATTGTATTTTAATATGTTTGAGGCATTTCTAAAATTCTAATAGCCAAATAATATTTTGATGGTGAGCTATGTTGCACATGGGATATTTGTCTCCTCTAAGTTTTAAACTTTTGATGATTTCAAAAGGTAGTACTAGAATCATTAGTGGTAATATCAGATACATGACTGAATCTATGTAGGGTTTATAGTTTTTGGTACGGAAATGTTTTGACTGGTGAAAAGGGGGAAGAAAAAAGTATCCAATCCCACTGAAATCCCACCTGCCTAAAGTACCACAGTCTAAAGCAGTGGGTCTCAACTGGAAGTTTCAGACACAGACACACACACACACACACACACACACACACACACACACACCCCAGAAACACCCTATAATACTAGAGAAACTGCTGTTTCTTTGAGGATTATTAATCTTGTTAATAAAGGATCTTAAAAATTGATTCGAGAAGGAATTTCAGAGTTTAAAGGGGAACCTTCAAGGCAAGGGAGCTGTCTCCACAGCTGTCTTCCTGGAAAAGGAGGATGGAGAAGTCAGAGAGACCCCTGTTGTGCATATTTCTGTGGCACAAGACAGAGGGAGCTGGGCCGCTTCAGAGGAGTGAAATAGCCTAGGGTGTCTATAAAAGCATCACACTTTAGTGATGTATTCAAAAGAAAAGTTGCAATGAAGGAAATTGAAAAGTTATGCTTTTCTGAGGATGGATTCTGAGAAGGAAGAATATAGTCTCTCATTAAAAAGATAATTATTTTTTCCATCTCTTTAGCATAGCTTAAATGGATACCTTTTCTGGAGGTGGTATCTACCAGATGACTGACAGGCCCAGCCACATTAACTGGGTAGCTTGAAGTATTGTCTCTATCCAAGGCCAAAGATCAACTCCATTCTTTTGACTTGGAGAAAATGGCCTTCCCTTAATGGGGCCTCAACAAAGCCCTAATCAAGGCTCCTCTAACGGTCTCCTCTGTGAAGAGGTAACCCCAATGTATCTTAGGAGATGGGCTGAAATTAGAGAAGAGATATAATCCATTCCTCCTATGAGTTTCCTGATCCCTAGTTTCTAAGCTGTTTTACCAAAATGAGTTAGTACCTGGTGTTCCTGGCTGGAGAATAAAGAATACTCCTCTCACTGCTCCATTCCAATCACCTATCCTCAACATAAGTGCTATTATCTTTTCATTTGACACATGAGGAAGCTGAATTAGGGATCTAGTATTTACCCAAGATGATATCGCCAGCAAGGCTGAGGCTGAGGAGGTTTAACTTCAGAGTCTCTATCTTGTATTTAACAAGGTCTCTCCTACATACCATCAAGAGGAACAAGACTGAGCAAACTTTATCTCAAAACCAGCCCTGGGTTGGAAGCCTCTCTGCTATCTTCAGCCCTTAGTTTGGGATTTGGAATGTACCACCTCAAAGGAATTAGTTAGACTCAGTAAGATATTATAAATAGACTGTGACAAAAGAGTGTCTATTCCATAGAGCAAGGTTCTATAAACCATGCCATTTAGGGCTTTGGCTGCCATGCCCTGGGGGGTGGGGGGGTTTACAGAAGGTGACAGTAGCTGTTTCTGAGGACTGAAGTGGGGATTGCAGGAGGACCTGTGTTTACCCACAAAAGGCTGGCTGGAGAGCTTCCTATATGGTTGATTCTGGTTCTGCTTGATCTAAGAGTAAATCTCATCTTGAGTTTGTGGCATCCATAGCAAATCAGAGCAGCAACTAGGACAACCTAGTCATATCTCCACTCTTATTGTCACCTCTAAAACAGGAGTGGGCACCAGTATTGGTAGCATGGGTGGCTCTAAAAACCATTGATGCTAATATTCACAGACTGAGGCATTTTTAATTTAGTCAGATGCCGTTTCCAGAGGAACAATTTCTACCATTAGGGGAAAATTCCACACAAAACATTTGGTGGGAAGTCTGATGTCTATTATTTAGTTTCAGTCAAATTTTGACAACAGTATGTTCCAGAGAATTGCAGATGTTCTCAAATCACATCCTATTTCTGTAAAATCCATGTGTGATGTTTATTGAATAGAGCATCTGCCATGGCAGGGAAGGCATGGGTCTTTTTGATGGTTAAAACACCTCAATCTCTAGCTCATGCTGCCTGTGCACCAGGGAAGCTAATTATGTGTCAAACTGTGCCCATGGAAGGCTTCCAAAGCATTCCTCCTCATGTATCCTATGCCACTTTTGAGGACAGAACTGTTGCATGGACCCTGGCTGGGATAATGCAGGCTGAACTTGAGGGAAGAGAAAACGACAATCTTTTCTTGCCCAGGATCTCAAGCATCAAGTCCTTCTCTCTCCACAGCAAACCCTTCTTAATAAGCAAAGAAGATGGGCATGATTTCATCTTCTACTCAAGGCAACAAAAGAAGCCCTTCATGCTGCAGATTTAACAAGACTTGAATATATTCTGTCATACATGGTCTGGTTTCCTAATTTTAACCACAGGCAGGGAAAACCTTTATTTCTCTAAATGTCTCTTTGGTGTTAGAAAGAATGTGTGTTTTCTTTGGATTCTGTGGTGTTCAGGTAGAACCTGTGCATGCTAGGCAATTTCTCTACCACTGAGCCACACCTTCAAGTCTGAAATTGTCATTGAATTTTGCAAGGACTGAGATATTGAGAAAAGCAGGGTGGGGCGTCATGTCATCAGAAGGTGGCAGTTCTTTGCAACTGCCATGTGACTTCATACAAGGCTTGTCATTTTAGGTAAAAAATATGTCCTCCAGAACTGACATCAGATTTACCTGGACTCTGTTCCTCTTCTCTTGAGGTTGCCGTCTGTTCTCTGCCATCTTTCTTACTTTGCTCTATTAATTTCACCAGAAACCCTAATTGTTCTTCAGTGATCACCTTTGGTAGGGGATCTTACTCGAGCCCAAGCAAACCTGAAATTAGGTGGTACAGGGCATTTTAAAAGGGGGTCAAAGGAGATATTTATTGATTTTCATTCATTAAATGAATACTGAACTACTATTTTCTGCCAGACACAGAGCTAAGCCAGGGAAGGAGAGGAAATGGTGATCTCTGCTGGCAAGCATCTATTTACATAGGAAGACGTGCGAGATGAGTATATAGATGCCCATGGTATAGGCCATATACGAACTATTTTTAGGAGATAGAGAAAGACATTCCATCTATATTCCAGAAAAGGGTAAGAGCCTCAACCAAAGGAAATGGAATGTGCCATACAATAGGTAAACATGGAGAACCAATGAGCAGACACTGGAGACCTAATTCATACCTACTGAATAGGCACTTAGCAATACAGAGCTTACTTTGAAGACTAGAAATGATCAGATCTGCTGTCACTATCATGAAAGCTGAAGTATATTGAGCTCCTAATAGTTGCCACATTTCCATAAGCACAGAAGAGCAATAGTTTCTTTTAATGTTCTCCAAATCAACTCAGTGAGTTATTATGGTCCTATTTTATGCACAGGAGAACTGCAGCTTATATACATGACTGCCCTCCTCCTACCAAAGAAGTAGCAATTGTGGGATTTAGACTTAACAGTGGGCTATTATGAAGCTGAGCACCAGGGGACATTTTCAGAACTGTTGCATCATAGCCTGGGTGTACTCAGTGCCCTCACCTCCTAAATAGCTTGGAAAGCCATATTTCCTTGAACTGCCAAACTTTAGATTAAAACCCCAAAGTTGGCTCCATCTTGTCCTCTCCACTCTGGAGGACATTCTCTTCTAGGCAGGCTATGAGAGCCCCTCAATTGCCAGCTCACACTGGTTTAATGTACTCATTCTGTGGCCAAAACCCACTCATTGAGTTCAAAGGAGAATAAAGCTCTAAGGGATTTATTAAGAATTGAACATTTCCAAAGCATGTGGGATTGTTAATTCCATTTGCCACAGAAATCCTGTCATGATGATTAAGACTTAGTCACTGTAGGAACGCTGAAAAAGGAAATCCACTTTGTGGCTGCACAACTCCTACTGTCTTAATGCTACTGCAAGAGTCTCTTCCAGGTGTCTGAATGCTGCTGTCTTCCAGCAGGGCCTGAAATGGCACCTCTGAGTGCATGGCTTCTTACTTCTATGCGTATTTGCTACAGATGGTGCTTCACCCCTAGAAGCCCTCTGCTGGTACTGTTAGGACTCTCTTCACATACACCTGGCACCATGAATGCCCTTGACCTGAAAGTGTGCTGCTTTTCAGGCAACTAGCTTTTACTGAAGTCAAGGCCCATGTTGTCAAGTAGCCCGTGCTCAGTAGACTGTGACACAGAAAACTCAAAGCTTCTTTTCCAAGTGACAGAAACCCAACTGACAGTGTCCCAGCCAAAGAAAAAAAAGACCTGAATTGCTCATATAATCTAAAGCTCTTATGGAGATTATTCAGGCCTGCACAAATCTAAGGCCATTTGTGGTAGTTTGAATATGCTTGGCCCATAATGGTACTGTTAGGAGGTGTGGCCTTGTTGGAATATGTTACTGTGAGAGTAGGCTTTAGAAGTTTCCTCCTGTGCTTAAACTCAACTCATTGCCAAAGAGAGCTTCCCGAGGGTGCCAGTCTTCCTGGTTGCCTTTAGATCAAGATGCAGAACACTCAGTTCTTTCTATAGCACCATGTCTGCCTGCATGCTGCCATGTTTCCTGCTATGATGATAATGGACTAAACCTCTGAAACTATAAACCAGCCCCAATTAATGTTTGCCTTTGGCATGGTGTCTCTTCATAGCAATGGAAACTCTAAGATAGCCATGAGGTCTGTCTCCCTCTCAAGCAAGTCTCCCTTCAAGGAAACAACCTGAAGCTCACACCCTACTAGCTTATAGTGAGAACATTTTCTTCAGTGATCTTAAGTGATAATTGTTAAATATATGCTGAGACTTCTCTGATACAGCCTGAGTCCCATGTCTACCACTGTTTCAATAACATGGCCAGGGAGTAGATATCCCATGAGGCCAGATCTGAAGCCTTGAGTCCTTACTAAGGTCAGATAGAAATGAAACCAATTGCACCCAAAGTCTAAGGTACAGGTCAGTTCTTCCAGGAATTGGAGACTAGATAGCCCAGAGAGCTATGGTGAAACCAAATATGACAAAGATAAATAAATAAACAAACAAACAAATAAATAAATAACAAAACCCCCAAAACAATGAAATGATTCCTAGTGATATTCTGTTATCCTCATAGATTGGTGCCTTGTCTGTTGTCACCAGAGAGGCTTCCTCCAGCAGCAGATGAGGGCAGGTGCAGAGACCCAGACCCAGACACTATGCATAGAAAGAGTCTAAGTTGGAGGTCTTCATTGGTTTTCTCCCTTTGGGGAATCAAGGAACCCTGCAGAAGATGGAGAGGAAGTCTGTAGGAGTCAGAGGGGACAGAGGAGACCAGGAGAACATGGCCCACTGAATCAATACATTAAAAGAAAACAAGGGATGTAAATAAAATATAATTTGATGTCTATTGAAAGAAATAGTGAATATTGAAAATAATATAATTTATATTTAAGCTTTCTCTCATTTACATCTATGTGTTTAGTTTTATACATTTCTTTTTGTAAAATATTATGCTTATAATTTGAAATATTAGCCTAAGAAGGGACACCTTATTTTTATATAAGTGAGAAAAAAATTTGCTTCATATTAAAATAACTTTCCATGGGAGGGGGGGACAACCACAACCACCACAACAAAACAAAACAAAACAAAAACACAAAACACCAATGAAGCCAGGAAATGAAGATAAGAACTCAGAAATCTCCCAAGGGACAGACTTTTGCACTTAATCAGGAAGAATAAATAGAAACTCATGAGTCGTGCAGAAGGGTAACCAGGCATCTAGCCCTCTCTGCCAATGCCTCAAATAGGAATGACCCTGGAAAGTGGGTTTTCACTTAAAAAGATTTGCCTAGCTCTCAGTCATGTAGCAGTGTTGGCGTAGGGCAGCAGGATGCAGCAGGCAATGGATAGCCTTGCATTGATTTCAACTTATAGAGGAGAGACAAATACTAAACAAATATGGCAGAGAAGATGGCTCAGCAAGGAAGCACTTGACACTCAGGCATGATATGTTCCCAACCATAGTAGAAGGAGTAATCAACTCCTCAAAGTTATCCACTGGCCTCCACATGTATGCCATGTCATGTGTATGCCTGCGCAAAAATAAATACAATTGAATTGAATTTTAAATTGTTGTCTGAATGATAAAGTACTTATCATTTTAATGAGTGATTAAGGTTATAGACCACTAATTCCTTGAGCTTTGATTTGCCCAGCTTTAAAGTTGCTGTTTCCTAGTACTAAAACCAACCAACAATACAATAATATAGTGAAGAAAGCAGACAGATTCATTTATACACATCTCCATGCAGGTGTGTGCACACACAGACACACAGACACAGACACATCTCCATGCAGGTGTGTGCACACACAGACACACAGACACAGACACATCTCCATGCAGGTGTGTGCACACACAGATACACAGACACAGACACATCTCCATGCAGGTGTGTGCACACACAGATACACAGACACAGACACATCTCCATGCAGGTGTGTGCACACACAGACACAGACACACACACACAGTGGACACCTTTAAGAAATACTGCAAAAGGTCGTTGGGACTCCTCCTTGTAGTTAGGTAGCTGGCTACTTACCTGCTCTGTCTGCATTCATCTCAGCTGGAAAATTTGTCCTCCTCCTTCTCAGTGCTCTGTACTTGGTGCTTTCTTTTCCATGCGCAGTGTTTTCGTCCCCTGTGTCTATCTCAGTACTGAGTACTGTTATCTACTTTTTACTGGATTCTCCTATGAAGCCTTTGAGGTTCGAAATACTTTTTGGTATGGAAGCAAGCGAAGTTTGGAGATGCTGGTTTTATGCTAGTGACTCTTTTACTCTACGATGAAGTTGATTGTTCTATTTTGTAAGTAATCTTGCCATTGGACATTCCTACAATAGAATCCATCCACACAAGCAGTTTGAGGAAAGAGAGATTTTGCTCATTTGCACATCCTGAGAGTAGCGATGGAAACCTGTCGTGACAGTTCATCTGCAAAAGGCTCCACCATGGCAAAGAGGTGTGTGTAGCAGAAAGACACCTAGCAGTGGGCTAGCAGCCTTG
Source organism: Rhynchomys soricoides (assembly GCA_019843965.1). Lineage (NCBI taxonomy): Eukaryota > Metazoa > Chordata > Mammalia > Rodentia > Muridae > Rhynchomys > Rhynchomys soricoides. The sequence continues at coordinate 6,073,503 of JADRCH010000125.1, forward strand.
TGTCTGGGTAGATTCTCTTTTACAGCATGTCTTCAATTACTTATTAAATGAAAGCCAGATGCTTATACTTAACATCTTTAATGTTCCTACGTTCCCAGGTATCTCATAAAATACCACTACTAAATCAAAGGTCCCATCATAGACTCTAAAAGAATGTATAGTATTGCAGAGATATTAATGAATTAGGGGTTTTAAAAGCCACATTCATAATTTTTTCAAGGTCTACACTCCCTCCCCTCATGTACATGCACATTCCCTGCCCCCAAAATAAAATAGATTGGAGAGTGAAGTCACAGATAAATGTCTCCATGTCACCGGCTGGCAATGCATCTTCTACCAGACAAAATGAGTTACCGGGAGAAAATTTTCGATGTGATTTAGAAGATACGATTTAAATTCTATTAGAATTTCTTGAGATAAAAGGCAGTGAGTTAAGTGAGAGGATGTAAGCCTTCCTGTGATATCTGATTGCTAATGAGCAGAAAGTATTAATCTTAGCAACCAAGAAGAGAAAAATGCCTAGTGTTTTTCATTAAATCAACTAAATGATTAAATGAGTTAGTCACTGGAAACCATTTTCATTTTCTGAATGTGAAATGTGCAGCTTACAGTGAATAAATTCAAAGCACCTTTCTAAGCAAGTTTTGACCATAAAAATGTGGGTTATAAAGATGTTTGGTATTTTCTTCTTTATAGGTAGTCGGTATTTTAAATGCAGTGACATTGATTGTGTGGAAGGCAATGCCCCTACTCTCTGGGCTTAAAGGAGTTGGCATCCAGAGCACCGTCCCTAATGGATCTTCAACACTATTACAAAATGATTGATTATTGTTGTAGTCATTTTAGCAGCTTTCAGAGCTGTTATATTTTTAATTAAATTGGCTGTGAATTTTGTAAGCGGCAAAGGTTGATAAACTAGCGCTTGGTGCCGTATTACCATTCTTCTTTGCGTGGCTGTCATAGTTGGTACATTTATGTGCATAATCTTCTTAACATTCATAAGTCTCTCTGGTCCTGGGCATTGATCTGCGAGATTACTTGCTATTTGGAAATGGAGAAAACATAAAACTGCACTCAGGAACTCTGAGCCACATTGCTTGGTGGGCTGAGAGGAGTTTTCCACATGGAGCTCCCTAGAGATTAGCTTACCATTCCCCTTCATCTCAAGAGGGAAAAGTAGACATGTGTAGCATGTCACTTCTCCTGATAGGCTTGGAGAGATTCTGCTGAGCCAGGCCATGCACTGGGTGGGTGCTCCTTATACAAGAATGAACGAATATAATAAAGGGCCAGCCACTGTATCAATCAAATAAGAAAGGGTCATTTGAAGAAGTGCTCTGCAGGAAAGAGTAGTCTAGAATGAAAGACTCTGAAATCCAGGGATTGGGCAAATCTTCCTTAGCAAGCAGCACTGGAGCTGGGTATGAAGTTGGAAAAAATCATGTGGTGGGTACAGGCATGTCATGTGAGCCACTTGAGTTAGGAAGTCTGTTTGAATGCAGCCCAGAAGGAAAGATGACTTATCAGAAGTTGGGAGAGCTGTTGGAATGGGTCCACCTAGGCAGGATCATAACACCCTCTGGGAGGGCAGCTCTGCCTGCTAAGAAGAAAAAACCAAAACCCAGGAGAACTGGTAGGAAAGGGGAAGAAATATGTTCTTTAGAATGATAGCATGTTCCACTATTTATATTTTATAATTAGCAGGAGGGCTGACAAACCATGTCTCTTGGTACTAACAATTTGCAGATGAGAGAGCTAAGCTCCAGAAGGGCAATGAGACAGGCTGAATGTCAGCCAATATCTAGACAACCTTGTCCTAAAACCAGTGCTCTTCCTAAAACACTATATTACTTCTGACTTTAGTTCTAGGGGCCAGAAGAGGGACCAGGTTTCTCTCTTTATCTAACAAACAGACGGTGACTATAGAGGGTGTATAACAGCCATGGTGAGCCAGCAGAGGCCCAAGAGCCACAGGGGCTGAGATTAGAATCCCAGATGAACTGACTGATCTTGGCAAGACACATGCGCCCTTCTTCAGTGTACGTTTGTCCAGTGGAGTGGTGGGAAAACCTATTTTACTGGGCTGTAAGAATTGTACTATCCTTCATGCCAAGTACTTGCTTGATTGCTGGTATGCAGCAACTAGCTAGCTACGGTGCTTGTTCTTACCACCTTAGAGTAACAGTAAAGTATCTTGCGCTCTTTGTAGAAAAAGACATTTCCTGTTTCATAAAGACATGAATGTTATTGAAATGTACTATCCACCCTGCCAATCGTGGTTCTGATGTGTAAGAAAAATTTTACACTTAGGCAACAGCTTGACTCTTTGTTACTAACACCTTGCTGGTTCATGAATCCTATTAGTTACATGTATGGGAAAAGCCCACCCCCACGCATGCACTCACACCCCTCTCAAACTCAAAACGAGAAGTGTATTAGTTTGTATTTGATTTTCATTGTCATAAGAAGAATTCAAGCATTAGGTGGTGAGAACATAGGTCAATCTGCAAAGTATTTGATGTGGGCTGATCCATGTCTTTAATACTCAATCTAGCGAGGCAGAAGCAGGCAGATCCCTGAGTTCAAGACCAGCCTAGTGTATATAGTAAGGCAGGTTCCAGACTATCTAGGGCGACGTAGTGATATGTTATCTCAACTATAAGCAAAGAATAACAGCAATAATAATATACACATATAGAAGTGGCTCTAGAGTGTGGGTTCAGTGTGTAAGAGCCCATGACGTTCTTGCAAAGGACTGGAGTTTGGTTCCTCACATCCATGTTGGACAGCTCACAATTGCCTACAACCACAGCTCCAAGGGATCTGGCAACCTTTTCCTGCCTCTGCAGGCAGCCCATCCATGTGGAATTCATCACACAGACATGTATAAATAAAACCAATACAAATAATCTTTAAAGGAAAGGTGAGATGGGCCTGAAAGATGGCATATCTCACCCAAAGTCGTCATCACCTGCGAGGTTTGACTCTTCTAGTTATATGGGCCATATCCTGATACTTTCTATTAACTAGATCATTAAGAAGGCACTTGGACGGACTGAAGTCCACTCAGGTGCGTACCGCATTATTTCTAAGGTAGATAAAATAGTGTTCATTTCCAGCAATGCAAATATGACCCCTCCATACGGCCAGTCAGGAAGTGCTGGGATTTGGCACCTGCATTTCTTCAGATACGCACTCACAACAGCATTCAGAGCAATAGCTAACATATTAGGGGGCGCCAGGAAAACAGATGTGTACACAGGGGGTGGGGATGGCGATGGGGACTACATTAGTAAGAACAGAGTAAACATGGCAGTTACTTTTAGTGGCATAATTCCCATAGTTTCCAACCAGAGGCTACGCAAATTGCAAAGGAGGGAAAAGACTCTCCCAGTTTCCATGCACCGAGGTTACAGATGAGCCACAGAGCTACCATTTGTATTTGCAGGCGATCTCAATCATTCTGCACGCATGCCTACCCTGGCACCATTTCAAAGCGGCATTTCACATCACCCTAGTATTTTATCACACACCGCATGCCTGACACAGCTCTCTCTGGCACGAGAGTGCTTCAGGCTAACTTTCAGATTTTGTCAGTAAGAACAAAGAAACTTGCTGCTACCCAGATGTGGCTAGGGAAACGTTCCTCCAAGTGCTACCAATTTGTCAAGGTAAAGCACCAGGTGGGAAGAAAAGAGGGACAAGTGAGCTCACATCTTGCCAATTTCAGTGCATTCTTTGCAGTGTGCTCTGCCTGGGCTCAGGGCCAGGAAGAGCTAAGTCACAAAGCTTTCATAAGCCAATGGCAGTCAATCCCTGGTACACTAAGAGAGGAAAGGGGAAGTTGCTTCCCAAGCAATTCATATCACCAGCTTTGGTCCCTGTCACCCAGGGAGACAATCTAGGTACATCATTCTGCCTTTGTCTTTTTGTGTGGCCCAGACTCAGCTGTAAGCATAATGCTCTCCTTTTTTGTTCATCCATGCAAACAACCTGGAGCCTTGTCTCTGCCATGCTGTGTAACAGACCCCGGAAATGACCTGACAGACATGATGGCAGAGCTCGGGTACCATGGCTGAAACTGTCAGGGAGTTTCAGGTATCAGGAAGGTAGGCATCACTGGGGCACTGACTGATTTTAGTAGGGTATTATCTATATCAAACGCCAGCAGTACTCCCTAAGCCTACAATGAACAATTTGATGTCATCTAGCTTAGCTTGTCTAAGCGATGGGTAAACCTGGGATATGGAATAAACACAACTACTCAATTCTCAGATATTGATCACTAATCATGTTTCTCAGATTTCCATATGTGGAAATCACTTCTATTGCTATTTGTGTTTTGGCCATCAACTTAAAAAACTGTGAGGGTCTGGGACTATAGCTAGGTTGAGAGAATGTTTACCCAGCATGTGGGAACCCTTGGTTCAATTTCTAGCACTACATAAAGCTGGGCAGTGACATCCATATCTGTAATCTAGGCACTTGGGAGATAGAAGCAGGAGGATCACACAGAGTCAGACCTCCTACATAGGTAGAGATCAGCCAGGGCTACCTAAGATCTTGTCTCAACAAACAGAACAGTAAAACAAACAATGAACATAAAACAAACCAAAGAAAATCAAAGCTACCAAGTGACCAGTGTCATTTCAAAACAAAAGACATAAAGCACACTAATGAATATCAAAGCCACCAAGTGACTGGTGTCATTTAAAGAGAACAAACTGCCACTAACTTCCAGCTGGCTCTTGGTTTTATTATTGGGGCCTGAGGGTTGGCTGGCAGCTTTTGGATCAGAACAGGGGGAACAGAAGACCTGGGTATACCACTCAATGTCCCAGTGCTTCCCTGGCCTGTGGACCCCAAGTTCAGTCTCCAGGGCTGGAAAGAGAAGAAAGTGCAAATGGGGATTGCAACCCTCATAGTGTAGTGCAGAAGACGAGGGAAAATTGAACGTAGTCATCCTCCCTAGACAGCATCTTCTATGGGACAGGGATATGTGCCCACCACACAGGAGGGACTAAGATGCACTGGTGAAGCTGGACCACAAGGATTTGGAGAAGGAAGTGATAAAGGCAATGAGTGGCTCCATGGGCCTTGCTGAGGAACTCTGTCCTAGCGAGATGAATGGTCAGGGAAGCAAACCCCAGGCTCGTATAGGCAGGTTACTGTTACAGAAACAGGACTCTCCTAGAGAGGAAAAAATAAAGAGCCCAAAGCAGAGGAGCAGAAGGGGGCCAGGCCAGCACCAAGGCTCCTGAGAATCCAGAAAAAAGATGATGGTGGTGATGGTGCTGGCAGAGCTGGAGCAGTGGCTGGAAGAGGAAACAAGGCCTAGGAGACCAGTGTGTAGTACTGCCTCCCTCAATGCTGTGGTTGCTAGCCTGTTTCCCTAACAGCAGCCAGATCCATCTGAACACTGGTCTATAGTCCTTTATCCAAGAATCCTGAAGCCTTGAATCTGCCGTAGGTAAGTATGACACATAGTTTACTCCGTATAAGTCTGTCAGTTCAGTTGTCACCATCCCCGTGTTCCATGTTGAGGCCCCTGGTTCATTCAGATTACTATGCAAGCTAGACCTGCAAATAAGACCTGAGACCTGAGAACAATGTGGTCCATGTGCGTTGTTCACAAGGTCAGGACAGGCTCTCCTGCTCCTGTTACTTTCTGCTTGCCTTTATGGCTTTATTTTTAACTCAGAACAATTTCGTCTCTCAGTGAAAAACTTTCAGTATCTGCAATTGCTTGGAGATATCATGGTGGAATGGGAAACTGTGCTAGTCACATCAAGTGAGTAGGGACTGGGAATCCTAGAAATCATTATACATGCTCAAAATACTCTCTCACACTGACCCAGAACAGTAGAGCCTGAAGCTGAGACTATCACAACCAGAGTGTCAGTCCTGTGAAGGGCTGTGTGCTGCTAATAATGTACCACTGTTTGCTGCTCAGGATCAACTTCATGTCTTCATGTATGTGTGGGGAAGGGAAGCGACGGCAAGACAGATCGGAAGGAAGAAGCCCAGGCTTCTCTGGGTATTCTGAGATCCCATTCATGAATAAGAAATCATACATGGTGGCACGTACCTATTACATTGGCACTTCAGAAGCTGAGGCAGGAGGATCAGTAGTTTGAGGCCATCTTTGGCTAAGGAGTAAGATCTTGTCTTAGAAACAAACCAACCAACCAACAACAATGACATCAACTAATCAGCTAATCAGAAGAGGCATCTGGAGACTGCTTCCTGACCCTAGATACCTAGGACAGGCTGTAGCATATTTTTATAGATTCAAGTGGCTTTGAGATGTCTCTTCACAGGCAGATCTACCTATAGGCAAAGGTAGCAGGTGTATGTGGAAATCAAATAATCTTCATATTTTCTTGGCTAGCTTCTAGGCCTGCCTGGACAGCAAACATCTCCCATTTCAAAAGATGGCAGCAATTACTACTTTTCCTGGGGGGAAAAACACCACAAAGATAAACATGTTTTAAATTGCTGCATGCCTCTTGCAAGCTTGGAGTCTATTTGTGAGACATTTATCTCCTTATGTACTCACTCCCCAATTATCACTTAATTAATAAACCTAATAACATGAGGTATGCTGATCAATAAAAAGAGAAGGGGTGGAACTGAGCCTGGAGTATTATAGTATTGACCTATCTGTAGAAAGCTAAGAGTCGTTTCTCTAAAATGAGCATGTTTCCATCCACCGAGGTTCCTAGAGAGGGACCAGATGGCCTGCAGTGTTTAGACAGCCAGATTGATACCTTCAGTGAACATTCTTCTGAGACAAAGGAAAAGGGGCTCCAGGTCCCTATTTAGTGGACACAATGTTTGTGGACCATTGTGTTCACTTCTGTGGGCATGGGCAACTGTCTTTGTGGTATGAATACCACCCAGCAGCTAACAGCATAGTCAGAATCCAGGGAGATCACTGTGCCTGATTAAATGTATGTTGAGACATTTTTCACATACTTTAAGATGCTGGAGACAAGCTCAGTGATAGAAGGTACCTTTAAGAGCCCTGCTTCCCTTCCCATCACCCTCACATCTTTCCTCTCCAAATGTCAAGAAGGCTCTGGAAGGCTAGATGTGAGACAGATGCACATCTAGAGCAGAATTGCTGAGAGCACAGAGATCCTACTTATTCATAGTGTCAAGGTCACAGTCATGGCTTTAGACATTGCTATCACAATTTTGGAGATTAACAGCAGCTTATAATAGTCTGCATCCTGTGGGTTGCATCATTCTTGGAATGAGATATGAGGGAACACTTGAAAACATCCTCATTTGGGTACAAGATATGGGGGAGCACTGAGAAGATCTTCACTGGCTTCAGTATATGAGGGAGCATGAGAAGATCCTCATTTGTATTTAATTTATAAGGGAGCACTGAGAAGATCCTCATTTGTGCTCAATATGTAAAGGGGCACCGAGAAATCCTCATTTTAGGTCCAATAGCCAGCAAGTACACTCAAGCTGACTTCAGCAATCAATGTTGCACAATGAAAATATCACTAAAATTCATTAGCGGGATAAAATCTGTAACTTTTTCCATCCATGAGACCACTGGGAATCCTTCCTCAGTGAACTTGTGGGCCAGGGATTAGCCTTCCCCTGAATTATAGTGAAATCTGTCTTAAGTAATCACCTAGGGACCATCCAAAATCCGTAACTTGGTAGAGGTTGAACTTTAGCTAAAGGTCAAACAAAATTCTTCTAGAAACCTTAGGGGTTGTTTAAAGGTGAACTAAAAAGCTTAGAGGAAAATTGACTTAATCCCTGGTTTATGAACCAAGTAGCACTGCCAAGCAGTCTGAGGAACACAGTTCAGAAAAGCATCTTGATTCATCCATCTGAAAGGCCTCATTCCTCTAGTCAGGTGCACAGGCTTTTCTGACCTAGTAGACATATGCTTCATGATGCCTCATTTGCCAAGGATACCCATCTGTTTGCCCATGTGCTCAGGACCATTGGCAAGGGGTGGAATTACAGTGACATTCCAGTTTAGGCCTTGCTCATATCCTGAAGAACATGGTTTACCACTGCCTTTGAGAGCCTACCTTTGAATACTAGCATCTGCTCACTATAGAAAGGACTTTCTTTGAGGGAGGGAACTTGCAGCTGAAGATATAGCTCAGTGATTAAGAGCATGTACTGATCTACCGGAGGACTCTAGGTAGGTTCCTAGCACCCATGTTTGGTGGCTCACTCCTATCTGTAACTCCTGTAAGAGGAGATCTAATGTCCTCTTCTGGCCTCTACAGGTGTCTGCACACATGTGGCATACACTCATAAAGATACACATGTACACATAAATAAAAATAACAAAATTTTTAAAGAAAAATATTTATTTTAGTTCATAACTCAGATTAATTGTTCTATTACATCTCAAAAGGCCTAACATGGGGAGAGTTAGTCAGGTGTATACTCTGTTTTCTCATCCTCTCTGAAACACACCAAGACTTTAGACCATCTTGAGCTAATGCTCTGTGTCTTACATTGGACTACTAAAACAGAACATCATAGACTAGAACTATGAACATGGTTCTATAGAACATAGAACTATGCTTTCTCATAGCTCTGGAAGCTATAAGTCCAAGAATAGGGTACCAGGTGACTAGGGACTTGGTGAGGGCCGACGGTGTTCCTGCTTTACTCATGTCTTCCACCAATGAATCTGCATGTGCCAGGGAGGAAAAGCTCAGGAGAGTTCAACTCCATGGAAGAACACTCATGATGTCATAGAGAGCGCCAGACTTAATCTAAGCTCCCGAAGCTCCTGCAGCAAATCCTATACTAGGATTAAGGTTTTATCATATGGACATTGAGGAACATGTAGACAGTAGCTATCTAGAGTTAATTCCTGGGGCCAAACTAAAAAGACTGAGATGGCAGCTGTGATCTCCTTGCTAGCTTCCTGTATGCAGAGAAGGAACCAGGCCAACTCGATGAACATCTCAACCATGACATGTCTTTGTAGCTTAGACTACTCACAGCAACCTACTTAGAGTTTTTCTTCACCTCTCAGAAAAACCAAAGCAAGGGGCCAGTCACAATGTTCACTGGACCCTGTATCAGTCAACATGCTGGGCAAGCCTGCTACCTGCAGTGTGTCCTAGTGAATTTTCACATAGCATTTCAGTCATAGTACTGTTCTTCATTTGGGGAGTTAAGTGTCCACGAGTTAAAAATGCTGACTTCTTTTCCAGGGATAGTGAAAGATCTAATGACAGGGCGTGGGACAGCTTTAAGGACAAGGACACAGATAGCAGTGGCCTTCTTCCTGGGAAAAGTAAAGTGACCTTGATGGAACTGCTGCCAAGCTGGCAGTAGACAGGTGATCCTTGAGGCTTTCACTTGTCCCAAAGATCTCTTCTGCTCCTCCTACCACAGAGATGTTGGCTACTTATATATCTTTGTAGCTGCATACCTCTGAATCCTTGTTCTCATGTGGGATGGAAGTTTCCTTACCACCATGTAGACTTCTTGTTTACTGAGTAGTGATGAGTTCTGGGGACTTAGTGTTATTCAGCTTTCTGTTTGCCCAGCAGACAGTGGCAAGACCTACTGGCCCCTTAAGGTAGCGCTGAAATGGGGGCGACAGAGAGAGGCCCTGGGAGAAATGCTGACATGAGAACTTCTTAATATGGAAACAAGGTTAATTCAGTGCATTTGGATCTGCATGTTTTAGACCTTTTGTTGCTCTGTATTAATGAGTACCACCTATTTGGGGAGTCTAGCTTAGTTTGTATTCAGAAGAAATTGGAGTTTTGAATGGATAGTGTATTCACAAAGGCGAGCCGTGCACACCCTCAATGCCTGCTTCACATAACTAAAGACTTATTTGTGTTAATGTCATGGAGCTGACTTAACTCGCAGGATAAACCATCTCAGCACAATGGTCTGATGGAAGGTGTCTTGGAAAGCAGGCAAGCGACACAAAGGCGCTGGCTCACAGAGAAAGCCCCAGAAAGACTCCTGTGTTTGAAGGTTTGAGTTTTGTGGCTCCAGCTTCCTGGAACCTGGTTCTTGGTCCCTTTACAGAGCAGCTATCCATGTTCCCTCAAAGCATTTACTCTTCTGATTTCAGTGACTATTTCAAAAGGCCAGAGCTGAACTGGCACCCAACGATACCCTCTTCTGTCCTACACATGTATATAGGCAGGCTAAGGAAGGAGCTAACAGAAGTTTCATGGGGCTCTACAAACTTGGATGTGGTTGAAATTATGATGATGGCAAGCTAGCCTCTCAGTCCTCAATAACGTCCCCTAGTCACTGCCTTCTCTTCAACAGTATTGTGCTACAGTTGTAAAGTTGAAGATCTGTGATCTAGTATTATGTTCAGTATTTTGAATTAATTTTCTGGTTTTGTATATTCAGCTTGAAGTTACCATGAATTGTTCTACAGAAGCAAGGTGATTAGTAAGAAAGATGAAAAGAAAGGGCCAATAAGAATTAGGGATCTGCTCGCTCAGATAGAAGACTTCTAGAGAGAGTTCAAGACAGATAGTAAACCTGTTTTTTGTTATGATTCACATAAAAATTTACACCTTTTTGTAGTAAGGATTGTCTACACAAGAAGACCCTAACAAAAGGTCATCCACTGACAGCTTAGATACCCATTTCTACCTGATCTTATTTGGAAAAATAACTTTTATTGAAATACAGTTAGGCTTACAAACTATTTTCTTAATACAATGGCTAAATACTTGTGCCAGGGGTCATAAAATAATGCCTACCTAGCCTTTTATAGGAGAAAAATAGTGTTTATCAGTGTCCTTCTCTAAAGTGGGAAGAAAGGCTTAAATAACATGCAATGCCTGTTACTGAACAGCTGAAGTAGGGCAGGCCAGAGTAAAGTGTTCCCTGCAGGGCATGGTAAATGAGTTGTCTACTATACATGGAAGAGGTATGATGCCATAGGCCACTGAATAAACATGACAGCAACTCATAGACAAGACAAGACTAGAAATTTCAGGGTTCTGTAAACAGCATTTCAAGATCTGGCCTTGAAAGGGAGCCTCTAGGTGGGAAGAGGAGTGAGGAGAATGTGAGAGAGCTGAGACTCAAGCTTGGGATGCTCTGACATTTTCTGGCTGAGTGGAGGAGGAGAAAGCATCCAAAGATGCTGCTACAAATGTAAAGGGCCTGGAGTGGACCATGCACCAAGAACTTGGAGAATGTGCTTAGACCACAGTGAGTTAGGAAGGATTGAAACACTATGTGGTCAGAGGGGAGTTTCAGTTTATCCCATGTGTATAGAAAGGCATGGAATGAAACCAGAATAGGATTGACACAGTATTAGAAAAAGTGTTCTGAAGCTGGATGCCTGAGTTCATCTAAAAACTCTGCAGATTACTGGAGTCAGGTAACTCTTGCAGATTAAAGGAAATAATGTTTGCAGTGTGCTTACACCACTGCTGAGCACTTAGCACACATTATGTGCTCAATAAATGTTGATTTTGACTATTTCCACTGGAGAGAAAAGTCACATGAACTGATGCAGACTTCTCTGTGTCTGTCTGTCTCTCTGACCCCCTCTCTGTCTCCTTCTCTGTCTTTGTCTCTGCCTCTCTCTGTCTTTATCTCTGCCTCGCTATGTGTCTATCTCTCTCTGCTTCTGCCTCTTGGTCTCTCTGTCTCTCTTTCTATGTGTGTGTGTGAGTGTGTGTGCTCACTCACACACATATCATGGTGTATTTAGATGTCAGAAAAAACTCTGTTCTCAGTCCTCAGTTGCCACCTCGTTTGAGCCAGGGTCTTGTGTTTAGCTACTGCGCATGCCAGGCTAGCTGGTCTGTAGACATCCAGCTTATGTGTAGACATCCAGCTTATGTGTTTCTGCCTCTGTTTCAGGGTAGGAATACTGGGAATACAGACTCACCACTGCTCCTAGCTTTATCTAAATCCTAGGGATCCAAATCCAGGTCCTTATGCTTTCACGGTTAGTGCTTTGCCCATTGAACTATCTCATCAGTCCTGATTTCAACTTTTTAAATGGTGATGCTAGAAGAAGATAACATAGATTATCTAGGGGAGAGGTAACTTCCCTAGATAACCTCATGGGGTCTCACCATCTTTCTTGACATTTTTCCTTGGTGTATGTCATTCTTACATTATGTTCTCTGGGACAGAAGATTCCATCAGCTACAGAAAAGTGAGCTGCCTCATATGCCTATCTCTATCACTGCTTCTCTTCCTTAGACTGTACCACAATCCCCTAAGCAAGTATAGATATGTAGCTCTCACCAGGAGTGAAAAGAATAGCACTGGTCAATCTTAGCATGTGACAAGGAAAGCATGTGCAAAGCCTAGCACTTTCCATGGGAGATTCCCATGACATACATAGTAACAGATAAGCACTGGAACACTGCTCCAGGTACCTTTCTCAAGTAAGAATGCCAGCCTTCCCTTCAGGGTGTCTCTGCAGCAGGCAGGCAGGATTTTCATGCTTGCTTAAGTCCTGCGGACATATACAAAGAGCTGGGAAGGCAATTCAAATTAATTTTTGAGGTCACAGCGCCAAACTTGAGCTGTGTTAGCCCACAGAAACATTAATGGGCTAATGTACTCCATCATGGAGAGAGAGAATCAGAGACTGTAATGGGGCTTCATTATATCCATCTGTCCATCCATCACTTCTTCCCCATTGCTCACCACTTGACTTGAAAAATGAGTCACCCCCCAACTAATTAGATTTACCCTAATCTCCTTTATGGACCATCAATCCTCTTCAGAGGCCATCTGTGAGTTTAGAGTTCAGACCTTTAAGAATTATGCTAATCAGTCTTTCTCCAATTTAACGTGTTCATCTGATGACCACAATTTGAAGCTTCTGGCTGTGACAAATGGGAAACCATTGTGAGCTTTTGTTCTAATTTTAAACACCGTCATTCTCCTGAAGTGCCACATAAGGGATAATTTCTAAGAAAGCAGTCAAGAATGGAAGGACCTTTAAGCCAGGTAACATTTAAAAAGAAAAAGACAAAAAGAAAAGAGATAGGAAACTAGTGTGACTGTGGGAAGAATTTTAATTGCTTTGTAATATTAGGACATAGTTTGCTTTCATTTGTATGATCAAATTAGAAGTTGCCAGAGCTATTAAATTATGTTATGATGTGGAGCTATAAATTTCATTGGGTATATGATACAGTAAAACCAGCTCATGGAGGGAGGCACCAAAAGGGAAGATATTGATGAGCAGATATTCTACATTGGCAGGAGCCTATGCCCTGATCCCTAAAGGCTGGTGAAATGGGAGGCAGGCTTCCTTACAGAGATATCCACAGCTTGAATTTGGTAAGAACTCAGAACATGATGTTTGCTGTAGACCCTTCTCCTGGTTTATAGAAATAACCAACTATGCAATCAGACACAGAGTACACAGAACGCTCAGAGGAAGGCCTGATGTTTACATAGTAAATGAGTAAGCAGCTAGGAGTTGCAGTGTTAGCCTGGACTAGCACTGCTTACCCTTAAACTTGCCTGGGAACCTCTTGGAGATGGTGTTAAGTAGTGGGCTCGCTCCATTAGATCGGGTGTAAGGCCCGAGGCAGCATTTCTAATAAGCTCCCAGGTGAGGTCCATACTGTGGGACTGTAGACAGCAAAGGTCACGAACTTAAGGACAGGACTAAGCTGAAGTCCTCTCTCTAGCCTTGTAGCCTCTTGTAGTCCTCTTCATTCCTTTAACAAGTACTTACTGAATCTCAACAGTGGGCCAGAATCTGTGCTCAATTTAATCCCTGGAACAGGGAGAGTATCAGTGTTCTGGGGTTTCTGGTCTCCTGCAGTAAGATAGGAAGTAAGAAAACAAAGTAAACGTGTATAGTTACATCTTGTAACTACACACTTGCCATAAGAGAAAAGGTAGCTAATGATTAGGGAGAAGCTCCCATGTATGCAGCTGTACTTAAAGAATTCCACATGGACTACACCTCACATAACCTTTGTCACACTCTGTAAGGCAGGTCCTCTTATCCCATGTTTAGATACAGGCACTGAGACACAGACAGGTGAGTTGCTTTGCCAGCCTTCAATACAGGTAATTAAAGGAATACAGATGTGATTCTGAGACAAAAAGTCCCATCTGAAACCAATGCTTTTGGTTGTAGGAGGTCAAGTGGTAACTCCTTGAGGGGCTGTAAGTTGTTCAGGTTCTATCACATCCACTCTGCTGCTGTGGTACCTGAAGACACTGGAAATGAGTGCTACCAAGTTCCAGTGAGGACAATATGCTCTATTTGACTCATTGCCTCTACTTAGACAATGCCCATTCTTAATTAACAGCTTAGACCAGCCCTTACTTTAAACCGGCCCTGCCCAGTATATATAGAATGTGAACCACACACATATTTTAGATATTTTTAAAATACAAGTTTTCATTGTATGAAAATTTGGCTACATATATGTCTGTTTGCCACCATGTATTCAGAGTATCTGGGGTTATAAGTGACTGTGAGCTGCCATGTAGGTGCTGGGAATTGAACCTGGGTCCTCTGCAAGATCAGTCAGTGCTCTTAACCATTGAGCTGTCTCACCAGCCTCTAGATATTTTTTAGAGTGGATATTTTTAAAACACAGAAAGATAGCATTAATTGTAATAAAATGTCTTATTTAAAGCAATATATCCCAAATATTTCAATAGGTAAGCATTATAATTATGAGTGAGCTATTTTACAAGAATTAAAGGCCAGGAAACTTTATCATATTAAGGAGTCACCTAGGATGAAGCTAAGGCCTGTGGTATGAACTTTGCGTAACAGGGACATAACTTGCTTCGTGAGAGGAAGAACTTACATGGACCCTGTATGATCTCTTGTGAAAGCAGAAATGCATACAGCATCTTCATGCCACCTGACACAATGCCCTTAATCCTGCTGTTAGACAAACCCTGGGTGACTCCCACAGTGACCCAGCCTTCTCTCATCTTAACGCTTACCAAATGTTCTCTAGGTGACTATATTTTCTGAGTCATCCCACAGGGAATTTGAGATTTCAAATCTAGCACGCAAAGCTTGTCTTAGTTTGGGTTTTTACTACTGTGAATAGACACCATGATCAATGCAAGTCTTATAAAGGACAACATTTAATTGGGGCTGACTTACAGGTTCAGAGGTTCAGTTTAGTATCATCAAGGCGGGGACATGGCAACATACAGGCAGGCCTGGTGCAGGAGAAGCTGAGAGCTCTACATCTTCATCTGAAGGCTGATAGTGGAAGACTGACTTCCAGGTAGCTAGGAAATGGATCTGATAGCCTACACCCAAAGTGACACATCTACTCCAACTTGGCTATACCTACTCCAACAGGGCCACACCTTCTAATAGTGCCACTCTCTGGGCTAAGCATAGGCAAACCATCACAAAGCTGCTATCGGTAAAAGAGAAAGGTGGGGCTTCCCAACAGTGCCAGAGGAAGAAGAGGCATACCTCAAGTGTTGCTGCGCCTGATCATGAGGCACGTTAGAGAACATCAGGATAACTTGTAAAAATTGTAAACAAGAAACTCATGTTTTATGTATGAATGTACACACACCAGACATAGACACCACTGATCTGAAGGAAGAAAACAATTCTCAAGACTTGTTTTTATTGTCCTAGGTCTCCTGTCCCTGTTGTCCTTCAGGATAGGTACTCTCAGCTATAGGCAGACAGTTCAGCTTTACTCATTCACTGACGTAGATAAATTTCTATCTATTCCTGGGTAAAGAGTCAAAGTGCAAGGGGATGGAAATGAAAAGATGGCTCAACAATTATGGACGGGTTTTGTGCAAACGTGAGGACTGGGATTTGGATGCCAGCACCCATATAACAAGCCAGGCAAGTTCCCAAAGGGGCTTGTAATGCGAGCCCTGAGGAGGATGGAGACATGAGACTTGATGGCTGCCTGTCTAGCTGGAAACAAAAATAAAAAATGTGAGCTTAGGTTCAGCAAGAGATCTTGACTCAAATGAGTAAGATGGAGACTGATAGAGAAAGATACCCAATAGCCCCCTCTGGCCTACACACACACACACACACACACACACACACACACACACACACACACGGGCCCAGAGTCACACACATGCATAAATACAGGCAAACATAAAAGATAAGGCAAGGCACTATTCTATTCCACAGGACTCTTGCCAGAATGATTTTTATTCTTAAGTATGTTCAGATATAGTTTACCATGGGTAAGCTTCCTCCCTTGATGGGGTCATAGTTTCCTAGTTCGTGTATTTTTATTAAACTCTTTCTTTTGTTCTGCTGATTTTTCTCCTGGACCAGGGGTCCATCTCTTCTCAGTAATTATTTTCCTTCAGCATGTACGGCCTTTTTGGGAACAGATCTGTTTGTTGACTTTCTGCCTATGCCACCACACCCCTCTTCTGCCCACCTGTTCACTCTTCTGTGCATGTGTTCTTTATATTGTTATTTGTCTTTTCTCCTGATGGCTTCCTAATTGGAAGATGACATTTGGCCCCTTGGTTTTTTGTTGTTGTTGTTGTTGTTGTTGTTGTTGTTTTTAAGAGATGGGATGAAAACAAGATAACATTGCTAGTCTCACCCTGAGAAGAAGTAAATTCCCTTAAGACTTAGGAAGCAGGTGACCCTGGATACATCCTCTGACTTTTCTGTGCCCTGGCCACTGTGGAATGGGGAGAAGAGGAAGACACAGTTGCTGTAACTAAGCATATACTGGCATTGACTAAGACACAAAATAAATGTGTTGTCTCCCAGCTTTGTAAGCTGGGAGTCTGAGGTCAAGATGTCAGCTCTGTTAGCTCCTCCTGAGCTGGGAGGGAGAAATGAGATCTATAACCCTCATCTGCCGCGCATTCATTGGCAACTTTGATATTCCTCCATTGGTAAATCCATTGCTCTAGTCTCTGAGTTTCCTTCATACGATATACTCTGGAATACATGGTTGTCTCTGTCCCAAGTTTTTCTTTGTAGAAGGACACCAGTCACATTGAATTAAGGCTGCTGCTTGTATTGTAACGTGGTTACTTTGTAAAATCATTATTTTCAAAGGAAGTTATAATCTCAGGTACTGGGAGGCTGGGCTTTTAGCATGCCTAGGACAGACAGATGAATGAACGCATAGTACATACAGACCACTAAGGATTGTTAAGATCATTAGATGAGACGATTTAACCCTTACACAAGTGTGAGAATTTATCATTATTTTCTCAGAGCCAGGGCACTGACCTTTCTCACAATTCCTGAAGTTTCCTTGTGTTTCTTCTGTTTCTCCTTTTCTCTCATTTTTCATGACACAAAGGGAAATAGAAAGGGCAGAGAAAAGACCATATCTCAGTATAGAAGGCTCTGCATTCAACCACGAGAATACATAAAAGTTATTTCAGTCTAATTCATTTGAGAAGCTATTTAAATTAGTCAGATGATTTACTTGACCAATTTTAAAACCATAATATTTGCCCAGTAGACTTTTTTTTCTTTATAACTTTCTAACCCAAGTTTAAGAAACCATGATATTGGAATCAGATAAGCTGGCTCAAAATCTTCAGAATCCATGTATACTGCTATGGATTTGAAACATAATTATCAAGCTTAAGTTAATTAGACTAATGCTCAGAAAATCTGGCCTGTCAGTTTACACTAAGTAATTATATATTCTAATTAAAAATGGGTCTGGGGAGATGGTTCAGCAAGTAAAGTATTTTCAAGCAAACAAAAGAACCTGAGTTTGGATCCCTAAGACCAAGGAAAAGATCTAGGTACAGCCATAAGTGGCTATAATCCCAGGGCAGGGAAGGATATGAAAACAGTGGAGATGACTATCATCTAGTCTAGCCTCCAACTCTATGTTTAGAAAAAAATTAAAATAAGATGAGGTCAGAATGATTGAGGAAGACATCCTTATCCTAACATGTACCTTTGGCTTCTGTAGACACAAACATTGGTGTGTGCTCCTAAGTACAGGATAATACATACATGGATACACCACACACACACACACACACACACACACCCTTATAAAGAATAATTCACACTGAGTAGAGGTAAATGAAACTCTACTCAACACAACCCGTGTATATGCACACTTACGATACCGTGTAGAAAGTATGTAAAATGAGAAGGGACCTGCAGATATCATTCCAGGTCTTCTACAAAGCGTTTTCTAGTGACTTGTCCTGTTGCTGTGATAAATTATGCGTTAAATGCAACTTAAGGAAGCAAGGGTTGATTTAGGCTGACTGGTCAAGGGTGTAGTCAATCGCTGTAGGGCATCCAGGTTGTTAAAAGCATGAAGCAGCTTGCCACATTGGGTAGTCTGTCAGGAGACAGAAGTGTGAAGGCTGCTACTCATCTCACTTTATGCTTCTTACTCAGTCTGGGAGCTCAGCTCATGCAATGGTGTTACTCACTTTTAGGTGGCTCTTCCCACCTCAGTTAATTCGGTCTAGAAACTTCCTCCTAGGCATACCCAGAGGTCTGCATCCCAAGTGATTCTAGGTCCTGGCAAGCTGATTATCAAGATCAACCATAACAATCAGGAACTAATGCCCCCTTAATCGGTGGAGGGTGTGCAGGTGTCACTGCAGGGCAATCTCAAGATGGTGACTAGCCATAAGTTCTCACTGGCTAGTAGACCATCTGAAGCACCCCAAAATCCAGAAATGCCAACTCCTTGTCCATTCTCAAAGTTCTCCTTCAAATAATGATTCCTCTGGAATAGCCAGAGGTTAGTTTGCTTGTGATTCTCCAGGCTCTTAGTGCAACTGTTGCTAGCAGGTTAGATGGCCAGCACACATATAGGCATAGGAATATCTTTCCTTTACCTGTTTATTCTATGTTTTTCTCTCCAGCTATCTTTTGAAGGAGAAAGGTATAGCTACTAGGGTTCTAGGCACAAAGATAGGTTAGGAGGGGATATTCAAGAGCTGGCTTTCTCTCCACATCCTTCATAACTTTATTGTTCCATCAAACTTTGAGGAATGACTCTCATTAAATTTTCAGATTGATGAGGGCTATGAAGAAATCTTATTTGTTCTAGCATGTTTCTCTTCCTGCCTTAACATTTTGCAGTTTACAAAGCATAATCAATTCATTATTGGAGTCCAGAGGTTGGGGAGACCTGTATCACCATCCTGAGTATTCTTTTACAGTCGATTCACTTAGATAAAAAGTACTTTACAAACACCTTCTGCATGTCTCTTTGTGATTTTGTAAGGTCATCATTATTAAGGTATTAGATTTGAAGTCATTGTTAAAACATTTGTTTGAACTAGAATCACTGATGTTTTGAAGGTCAATGTAACATGTGATGTCATGGATAGACATGATTTTTCCCACATGCAAGGTATAATTTAGTGAGGAAGACAGATGCCAGTGATTGTACTGATCATATATGTCCTGAAGTCTCTGAGATAGACATTTCATCCTTTGGCAGATCTGGGGAATAAATGTTACATGAACCAGAGAACAGCATGCGTGATGGGCTGGTGGTGGGCAAGGCAGGCTTTCCAGAGAACAATGCACATTCATATGGGCTGAGAGATGAGGATGACATGAAAATTAAGGGCCAAAGAAGATAGGCCAAAAACCAAAGAATGAGATATCAAAAATCAGAAAACCAGTGAAACTACCCTGGATATTACTCATAACCCAATTTCTACCTTCAAAATGGGCAAGTCTCTGATGTGTGTTTCTTCATGATTTGTTTGCTAAAGCTTATTTTTCTGAGAAAATGTCTTACTACGTATCCCTAGTTGGCTTAGATCATACTGTATAGATTAGGTTGACATTGAACTTACAGTTGTGACAATGGCCTTGATCAGAGCTCTGTGGAGGTCCATTAGAGAAAGCTATTTCTCTGGTCTGAATGAAGACCTACCAAGGTACACAAACATTAAAATTAATCCAGTTTGTTTAGTCAAACACCTGAGCTAGGCACCACCCTCTCGGAAGATGGGTTTACCTTAAACCCTAAAAGAGATAGGAGTGATTATTATCCCTTTAATGAGCTTTGTACTTTTCCTTCAGTATCTCTATATTTCTCTATGTATTCCTTCCATGGCCTATGAGACTATGTAAGTCTTCCAGTCTTCTCAAGTCCCAATTTACAAAGATGTAACTTTTCTCCTTTTCTCCTCCTTAGTCTGTCTTTGGATATTGGTCAAATATACTTTTTATCTGGTACTTTGGACTTTTTATATTTTCTCTAAAGCTCCCTTCCTTGCCTTGTGGCTGCATGTCTGCCATGTGGCTGACCTCCAGGCCACTTAACTCACATGGCATGCCTTGGGTGCACCATCCCCTAACCTCCACGTACTAATTTTCTTTAGTTTTGATCTCTGAGTTAAGGGCTAGAAGCTGGCTACCACTATTATATTTAACTGAGGGTCTTTTTTTAAAAAACAGAAAAGCAATTCAGAACTTCAGACATTTGAACCAATTTATGTAGTTGCTTATATCCCCAGACCTTGTTTTGCCTCTGTATGGTGAAGCAATTGAATAAGATGCTATATATCAGTGATTTTCAACCTGTGGCTTATGACCCCTTTGGGGTTCATATATCAGATATCCTGCATATCAGACATTTATATTACTATCCATAACAGTAGCAAAAATCACAGTTATAAAGTAGCAATGAAATAATTTTATGATTGTGGTGTCTCAATATGAGGAACTTTATGAAAGGATCACAGCATCAGAAAGGCTGAAAACCACTGCTATATATGAAAATGCTTCAGTGGGGATAACCAGATGGTTCGGTGGTTAAAAGCATTTGCTTTATAGTTACGAGGGCTGGAGTTCAAACTTCAGCCCCCAACAACAACTGTGCCTATAATGCCAGATCCCAGGGATGTAGGCAGCACGTGGTTTGGGGTGGTATAAGAAAGCAAACAGGAGAACCATGAGGGAAAGTCAATAAGAAACATTCTGCCATGGTCTGTTCCTGTCATTGGGTTCCTGTCCTGCCTTGTCTTCTCCTGATGATGGACAGTTATCTTAAAGCTACATAAGCCCTTTCTTCTTCAAGTTGCTTTGATCATGGTGCTTTATGAGTAACAGAAACCTCAAGCCATCTTTTCTGTAGCAGCACAGTATATCTGGCACCTAGCACAGTACCAGGTAAAAAGCAGGTGCTCCATTAATTGCAATCAAAATAGAGCAGCATAATCATGCCATCATTATTCTTGGGCTCCAATCCTTTGATATCCATTCTTCTAGAGCAGAAAGGACCCAGAACTGGACCAAGGACATTTCTCCCTCAGCCAGAACAGCAGGCCATTTTCCCTAGAGCACCATTTACCCCTGGTGTTTTGCTGCCTTTCGGCAGGGCATCGAACTTCTCTTGTAAGTAGATGGGTTGTCTGTGCACCCAACGCCCAAACTAACCATTTGCCAAGTGAAAGGACAGTTAATCACTGAGCTTTTTTTGCCTCTGGAATGCCAAAAATCAATTTGCCCAACTTGAGAATATTTGATTTTGGCATCCAGTTAGCCACAATCTGATAACCAATTAGGAGCACTTGCAGATTTGGACTAAGACTTTGGCTACTAGGCTTCTGTCTAATGTCAATGAACTGGAGTCAGTTATTGCCAATGTCAAAATAGCTTGGAAATGAACTGCTTTTTTCAATATCCTGTGCCTGTTTTCTATGCAAATAGCAATCTGTACACTATTGCTTTCCCCAGTGGAAGGCAGCAAAAAACAGAGGCAGATTTGCAGAACCCTCAAAATACGGTCTTGGTTTAGGATTCAACACAAACAAACAAACTCAAAAAGGTTATAAAATGTGGAAGTGTATGGAATTATTTTCTGATTGCAGGCATGTTATTAAGATCTAGAGCAGGGTTCCTATGCTTCAGAAATGGGATATAAAGCAAAACTGTCGACTAGAGAACATGGTGATGAATATCTCACAGACATAAACCTTTTCTGACAGCGAAGTTTTAATTAAGGACAATGCCCTGACTCAGGGACTGAGGAAAAGCTGGGAGGTAAGAGCCTGCCTGCTTCCACCTGTGGCCAGAAACCCTGCCTGGGCCAACAGGCCTCTCCATATACAAGTAGCTCAGGGAGAAAGCTACCCGCCCACTTGTGCTGAGGAGCCAGCAACAGGAGGACTCCAGATACAGGGTCTGAAGAACAGCTGGAAGAGAGAACTGGTCTCCCAGGAATATTCACATCTGAGCTTGAAGGAAAGACAAGCCACCGTCAGAGAGAGAAAGACCAGCTAACTCCAGAGATAACCAGATGGCAAAAGGCAAGGGCAAGAACACAAGGAACAGAAACCAAGACTACTTGGCTTCAGCTGAACTGAGCTCTCGCACCACAGCCAGCCCTGGATACCCCAACACACCAGAAAAGGAAGACTCAGACTTAAAATCACTTATCAAGAGGATGATAGAAGATTTTAAGAAGGAAATAAATAACTCCCTTAAAGAAATACAAGAGAACACAGGTAAACAACTGGAAGCCCTTAAAGAGGACACACAAAAATCCCTTGAAGAATTACAGGAAAACACAATCAATCAAATGAACAAAACCATTCAGGAATTAAAAACAGAAATAGAAACAATAAAGAAATCACAAAGGGAGACAACCCTGGAATTAGAGATCATAGGAAAGAAATCAGGAGTCACAGATGCAAGCATCACCAACAGAATACAAGAGATGGAAGAGAGAATCTCAGGTGCAGAAGATACCTTAGAAAACATGGACACAACAGTCAAAGAAAACACAAAATGCAAAAAGCTCCTAAACCAAAACATCCAAGATATCCGGGATGCAATGAGAAGACAGAACCTGAGGATAATAGGTATAGAAGAGAGTGAAGACTCCCAACTTATAGGACCAGTAAATATCTTCAACAAAATTATAGAAGAAAACTTCCCAAACCTAAAGAAAGAGATGAACATAAATATACAAGAAGCCTATAGAACTCCAAATAGACTGGACCAGAAAAGAAATTCCTCCCATCACATTATAGTCAAAACACCAAATACACAAAACAAGGAAAGGATATTAAAAACAGTAAGGGAAAAGGGGCAAGTAACATATAAAGGCAGACCTATCAGAATTACACCAGACTCCTGATCAGAGACTATGAAAACTATAAGATCCTGGACAGATCTCATACAGACTCTAAAAGAACACAAATGCCAGCCCAGGCTGCTATACACAGCAAAACTCTCAATAATCATAGAGGATGAAGCCAAAATATTCTACGACAAATCCAAATTTGCACAGTATGTTTCCGCAAACCCAGCCCTACAAAGAATAATACATGGGAAATGCCAACGCAAAGACGGAAACTACACTCAAGAAAAAGAAAGAAAGTAATCTTTCAACAAACTCAAAAGAAGATAGCCATACAAACAATATAAACAACATCAAAAATAACAGGAAATAACAATCACTATTCTTTAATATCTCTTAACATCAATGGTCTCAACTCCCCAACAAAAAGACATAGACTGACAGACTGGATCCATAAACAGGACCCAGCATGTTGCTGCATCCAGGAAATGCACCTCCATGTTAAAGACAAACACGACTTTAGAGTAAAGGGCTGGAAAACAATTTTCCAAGCAAATGGCCCCAAAAAACAGGCTGGAGTAGCCATTCTAATATCGGATAAAATTGACTTTCAACCAAAATTCATCAAAAAGGATGAGGAAGGACACTTCTTACTCATCAAAGGAAAAATCTACCAAGAAGAACTCTTAATTCTGAACATCTATGCCCCGAATGCAAGAGCTCCCACTTTCATAAAAAAAACCCTACTAAAGCTCAAAGCACACATTGCACCTCACACAATAATAGTGGGAGACTTCAACACCCCACTATCAACAATGGACAGATCTTGGAAACATAAACTAAACAGAGACACAGTGAAACTAACAGATGCTATGAACCAAATGGTTTTAACAGATATCTATAGAACATTTCATCTTGCATCAAAAGAATATACCTTCTTCTCAGCACCTCATGGTACCTTCCCCAAAATTGATCATATAATTGGTCACAAAACAAACCTCAACAGATATAAGAAGATTGAAATAATCCCATGCCTCCTATCAGATCACTACGGATTAAGGTTGGTCTTCAAGGGCAACAACAACAACAAAAAGCCCACATACACATGGAAGCTGAACAATGCTCTACTTAATGATAACTTGGTCAAGGAAGAAATAAAGAAGGAAATTAAAGACTTCCTAGAATTCAATGAAAATGAAAATACAACTTGGCCAAACCAATGGGACACAATGAAAGCAGTGTTAAGAGGAAAACTCATAGCTCTGAATGCCTCCAAAAAGAAACTGGAGAGAGTATACACTAACAGCTTAACAGCACATCTGAAAGTTCTAGAACAAAAAGAAGCTAATACACCCAAGAGGAGTAGAAGGCAAGAAATAATCAAATTAAGGGCTGAAATCAACCAAGTGGAAACTAAAAGAACTATACAAAGAATCAACAAAACCAAGAGCTGGTTCTTTGAGAAAATCAACAAGATAGATAAACCCTTAGCCAGACTAACCAGAGGGCACAGAGACAGTATCCAAATTAACAAAATTAGAAATGAAAACAGAGATATAACAACAGACTCTGAGGAAATTAAAAAAATCATCAGATCCTATCACAAAAGCCTATATGCAACAAAATTGGAAAATCTGGAGGAAATGGACATGTTTCTAGACAGATACCAATTACCAAAGTTAAATCAGGATCAGATAAACCATCTAAATAGTCCCATAACTCCTAAAGAAATAGAAGCAGTCATTAAAAGTCTCCAAACCAAAAGAAGTCCAGGACCAGATGGGTTCAGTGCAGAATTCTATCAGACCTTCAAAGAAGATCTAATACCAATACTCTTCAAGCTATTCCATAAAATAGAAACAGAAGGAACACTACCCAATTCAT
Source organism: Rhynchomys soricoides (assembly GCA_019843965.1). Lineage (NCBI taxonomy): Eukaryota > Metazoa > Chordata > Mammalia > Rodentia > Muridae > Rhynchomys > Rhynchomys soricoides. The sequence goes on from JADRCH010000125.1 coordinate 6,098,396, forward strand.
TCTATGAGGCCACAGTTACACTGATACCAAAGCCCCACAAAGACCCAACAATAAAAGAAAACTTCAGACCAATTTCCCTTATGAATATCGATGCAAAATACTCAATAAAATTCTTGCAAACCGAATCCAAGAACACATCAAGACAATCATTCACCATGATCAAGTAGGCTTCATCACAGGGATGCAGCGATGGTTCAATATCCGGAAATCCATTAATGTAATCCACTACATAAACAAACTCAAAGAAAAAAACCCCGTGGTCATCTCGTTAGATACTGAAAAAGCATTTGACAAAATTCAACATCCCTTCATGATAAAAGTCTTGGAAAGATCAGCAATTCAAGGAGAATACCTAAACTTAGTAAAAGCAATATATAGCAAACCAGTGGCCAACATCAAACTAAATGGCGAGAATCTTGAAGCAATCCCACTAAAATCAGGGACTAGACAAGGCTACCCTCTCTCTCCCTATCTATTCAACATAGTACTTGAAGTTCTAGCTAGAGCAATCAGGCAACAAAAGGAAATCAAAGGGATACAAATTGGAAAGGAAGAAATCAAAATAGCACTATTTGCAGATGATATGATGGTATACTTAAGTGACCTGAAAAACTCCACCAGGGATCTGCTACAGTTGATAAACAATTTCAGCAAAGTGGCTGGATACAAAATTAACTCAAGCAAATCAGTAGCCTTCCAATCCTTGAAGGATAAACAGGCTGAGAAAGAAATTAGAGAAATGACACCCTTCACAATAGTCCCAAACAATATAATATATCTTGGTGTGACTCTAACCAAACAAGTGAAAGATCTGTATGACAAGAACTTCAAGTCTCTGAAGAGAGAAATCGAAGAAGACCTCAGAAGATGGAAAGATCTCCCATGCTCATGGATCGGCAGGATTAACAGAGTTAAATGGCCATCCTGCCAAAAGCAATATACAGATTCAATGCTAGCCCCATCAAAATCCCAACTCAATTCTTTGTAGACCTAGAAAGAGCAATTCTCAAATTCATATGGAATAACAAAAACCCAGGATAGCAAATACCTAACCTCAACAATAAAAGGTCTTCTGGGGGAATCAGCCTCCCTGACCTCAAGCTGTACTACAGAGCAGTAGTGATAAAAACTGCATGGTATTGGTACAGTGACAGGCAGGTTGATCAATGGAATAGAATCGAAGACCCAGAAATGAATCCACACACATATGGTCACTTGATCTTCCACAAAGGAGCTAAAATCATACAGTGGAAAAAAGACAGCATCTTCAACAAGTGGTGCTGGATCAACTGGCGGTCTACATGTAGAAGATTGCGAATTGATCCATTCCTATCTCCCTGCACAAAGCTCAAGTCCAAGTGGATCATGGACCTTCACATAAAACCAGATACACTGAATCTAATAGAAGAGAAAGTAGGGAAGAGTCTCGAACACTTGGGTACAGGGGAAATGTTCTTGAACAGAACACCAATGGCTTGTGCTCTAAGATCAAGAATTGACAGATGGGACCTCATAAAATTACAAAGCTTCTGTAAGGCAAAGGATACTGTAATTAGGGCAAAACGGCAACCTACAGATTGGGAAAAGATCTTTACCAATCCTACATCTGATAGAGGGCTAATATCCAATGTATACTAAGAACTCAAGAAGCTAGACTACAGTGATCCAAATAACACTATCAAAAAATGGGGAAGTGAGCTAAACAGAGAATTCTCAACTGAGGAAACTCGAATGGCCGAGAAGCACCTAAAGAAATGTTCAATATCCTTAGTCATCAGGGAAATGCAAATCAAAACAACCCTGAGATTCCACCTCACACCAGTCAGAATGGCTAAGATCAAAAACTCAGGTGACAGCAGATGTTGGCGAGGATGTGGAGAAAGAGGAACACTCCTCCATTGCTGGTGGGAATGCAAGTTGATACAACCTCACTGGAAATCAGTTTGGCAGACCCTCAGAAAATTGGACATAATACTACCTGAGGACCCAGCTATTCCATTACTGGGCATATACCCAGAAGATGCCCCAACATGTAATAAAAACACATGTTCCACTATGTTCATAGCAGCCATATTTATAAAAGCCAGAAGCTGGAAACAATCCAGATGTCCCCCCACAGAGGAATGGATACAGAAAATGTGGTATATTTACACCATGGAATACTACTCAGCTATTAAAAACAATGACTTCGTGAAATTCGTAGACAAATGGATGGATCTTGAAAACATCCTTCTGAGCCAGGTAACGTAGTCACAAAAGAATGAACATGGTATGTACTCAATGTTAAGTGGTTATTAGTCTAAAATTTTGAAATACCCAAGAGTCACTTCGCAGGAACAGTAGTACTGAGTACGAGGTCCCAGATGGAGGGCTTGGAGAAAGGACTGATGGAGCTGAGGGAGTGTGCAGCCCCAGGGAGGTAGCACCTCTGGCAACTGGCCTGAATCCCCATACTTCTGGAGACTGATCCACCAACTAAAGAATACACATGGAGGGACCCATAGTGCTGGCCACAAAGACTGCAGAGGAGGGTCTTGTTACCCGTCAGGGGGAGGAGAGGCCCTTGGGCCTGAGGGTGTTAGATCCCCCAGTATAGGAGAATGTCAAGGAGGGAAGAGGAGAGTGGGTGGGGGGTTGGGTGGGGAGGTGGGTTGGAGAATATTCCCATAGAGGCAGGGGGAGGGCGGAGGGAATGGGGAGGTTCCAAAGGTGAGATCTGGAAAGGGGGAAACATTTGAAATGTAAATAAAATATGAAAATAAACAATAATAATAACAATAAAAAGATGTCCTGTTTTCTAAACAATGCAATAAAATAAATAAATAAATAAAAGGTCAATGCCCTATGTGGAACCCTACATTCAAAATAGATGCCAAGGGACATTCAAAAAAGGGCATATGGATTCTAGATGTCTAGGACCAAGCCTGAACTGCAGAGATTTGTTGTAGCTACGAAGAGTGTGCACTAGCCTCCCTGGAGGTTCCTGCAGTGGGAACAGATCTCCATTATGAAACCTCACACGCTCTCCTGTGGCCCAAGCATGGTCACTTTGGCTCCCTTCAGGGTCTGATTTGTACTTTATGAACTGTTTTTAATGACCTACAACCCCACTGAAAAATGTATTTGTAAATGTCCTACATCAAAGCAAATGATAATCCCAAAGTCGGAATCTTTCTTCCCCCAAACACTCTGTTATCCTCTCCCCTGCATCTCATGAGCACAGCTCTGCATTTGTTTTGTGTTCTTAATATAGTTTCAGGCATATTTGTTTTTAGCTCCATACAAAATAGGTATCATGTTGTATCTTTTCTTTGAAGAACCATTAATATTTCATAAATGATAGGTTAAGATTTGTCTGTATAGGTTATATGTCACTATCAGACATTTGGTTTGCTAACTTTATAGTACTGTATATTAATATTCTATATATTTTTAATATGTCACATTATTCATCTCTGCTAATGGGAATCAATGATTTGCATGCCCCTATTTAAACGATCTTAATCTTATTTTTATTTGTTTAGATTTTTCTCTCTGTGTGTATATACAAGCACATGGATGTCAGAGGACAACCCGTGGCAGTTGATTCTATCCTTCCACCCTATGAGTTCTGGGGATTGAACTTATTTTAATTAGATACTGAACATTTTTATACATTTATCACATGCATATTGCATGAAATATCAAAAAAGATGGACTATATGGCATGTTCTCTCTCTGTTCCCTGGTTCTCTCAACCCGGCGGGCTGGCCAGTCATGCACTGGCAGGCAATGGCCTACCTGTTTTCATCTTGTGGAGAGTCTGACTCTGAGCTCCACAATCTCTCCACCCAGCTCGCTAGGTTCCCACTGGCAGGTCGCTACCACGTGAAGGAAAACGTAACACAAACTTAGCTCAGAAACAATGATAGCTCAATCTCTGAGCGCATCAACTAAAACTCAATCTTGTAAACTTTATCAAAGTCTGATTCCTCTGGTGACAAATCTTTTTGCCATGATACCAGAAGCCTCTACTATCTATATCTTACCTACTACATGCTGTCCCCATTCCAAAAGGCCTTTGTCTCTCTGCTGCCTCTTTCTTCCTCTCTCTGACCTGGAAGTCCCCCATGCACCCAGTGATTGGCTCCTTTATTCATTAGGGGATTGGTTCATAAGAAGTAACAGGTGTAACTCTCACTCCTTGTCTAAAGCCCCTCCCAGGAGGGCAGAATTAGCAGAATTACAATCAGCCCCAGGGCTACCCACAACACATGTATGCAGTAATTTCTATTGAGTATATTCCTGGTTGTGGTGTTGGTGCATTATAGGCTGTCTGATGTCAATATTAGGCAGTAGTGTCAAAGTAGTTTATGAAGAAGTTGATCCCATGTGTACTCTTATCATTAGTGTCAGGTGACCTTATGAGTCCTTATCCTCCTGCAGTATTGGCAGGTATAGGGTATAACTCCAATTCGCCAATAGCTGAGGATGATATTTTATGCTCACTTATGTGGGCGATGCTATTGCCATAAGACTTAGGACCAAGCGTTGAGAATGGGAAGGTTTGGATATGGGCTTTGTGTCACTCTTGACTATTGGTTTTCCTTGCTTTATAATAGCCTAGACTCTTGATAAGGGAGACTTTATTTCTCTTCTCAAGTGAAATATTACTAACCTGCATGCATGTTACAGAGTGCAATCCTAACACAACCGAACAGCCAAGGAGCACACCGTCATCCTCACGCCTGTCATGCAAGCTATGACATCGGCTCCCTGAAGAGCATTATGACAGACAGGACTCAAACGTTACAATACTATTTGATTCGGAACGCCTTAAGTCAATTGCCACGTCAAACTGTGATTCTAGGAACAAGCATTTCTCACATATTTGTGTCTGGGCCTTTAAGCAGAAGCTAGAAATTATGAGAATTTATTTCAAAGCAGGTTTACCCTTTGTCCTTTTAAAACTCCTTTAAACTTTGAGTAGAATAAAGGTGAGATTAACGACAAGATTATGTCTCCTGCAAGCTTTTGATGAATTCTTCACTCACCAGCTCCCAACAATAAAACTTGCAGCTGGATTGGGAGCAACCAAAATACATTTTTTTCAAATGAAGACATCAATGCTGCTCTTTATCTCTGCCTATATCTCTCAGGCAAGACCCTCTCCATGGCCTCTTGAGAATTCTCAGGAATAAAGTTGGAGGCATACGATTCACAGTAGGAAGCTGAGAGAGGTGAGGGTTTGATTCTTTTTCCTAGAATGATGTTTCAAAATTGTCACAGCCCTGCTACTGCATTTTAACTTTTTTACAGTGGCGTACGTACGTGTGTGTGTGTGTGTGTGTGTGTGAGAGAGAGAGAGAGAGAGAGAGAGAGAGAGAGAGAGAGAGAGAGAGAGGCCTTGTATCTCTATGGAATATGATCGTTCTGGGTTGTGAACGGTTATAGGGTATATAAAATGAACAGTTGAACCAATAGAAAGGAAAGCTTGGTTTCTTTTAAATATTCTAGCTAAAAGGGGAGAAAAGCACTTAAATCCTTGGTGAGAAAGATCTGCTGTCATGCATGGGAAGCTCAGTGTTCCAGCTGCAGTTGGGCTTTATGTCTTCATTAAAGAAAGGTTTTAAAGGAAACAGAAAGGCATTTGGCAAAGGTTGGCTCCTAATGTTTATACAACTCACTCACACAGACCAGGCTCTTTGAAGGGCACTGGGACAGCTGGAGTGAGAAATTAATAGATTTGTAGGCATCGGAGACGGTGACTTCCAGTGGGTGAGGAACAGTTTCAGAGGGTACGGCTTTGCCACCTGGGGCAGAACCCCATTCTTGTAGAAGGAAGACTAATGACCAGTCCAGATGAGTTGTGAGAAGAGAGATTTTAAGTTAGTCATTTTTCACCTGTCAAGGCATGGATTCTAGTGCCAGCCGCAGGCTGACTGCTGCTGGTGTGGCTCTTGTAGCTTTGACCAACATGCAACAGGCATGCAGTAGGCTGTTTGCTAAGACCCCTGTATCCTCCTGGCTTTGACGAGGCCACCACTTGTGCAGACAGCTTGCTGCTCATCTACTTCTATGTGCAAAGTATCCCATGAACAGGGCCTGATATTAAGAAGGATGGGAGGTCCAGGAAGTAAACATGTATCCAAGCAGTGGCACTGCCCATGACTGGAGGTGACACTGAGTACAGCTGTTCTTGTCTGTCCTCTCTACCTTCAGCTCCCTGGATCTGGGATCACTGCTGTTGCCTGACTCTGTCTTCTGAGTGCATTGGGAGGAGTCTGAATAAGAATAAACTGTTCAGCCCCTGTTCTCTCTGACACTCGTGGCTTACATGCTTGTCTTTTGCCTGCTGTTTAAGACTTCTCTCTGTGCTCCAGTCACTGGCCATTTGCCTAGTAAGCAGTCCATGCAGAAGCTCTCTTCTAATGCTAAGGAGGGAAGGCAAGAGTGGGTGAGTGAGGGAATACCCCCATAGAGGCAGGGGGAGGGGAGAGGGAATAGGGAGGTTCCAAAGGAACCTGGAAAGGGGGAAACATTTGAAATGTAAATAAAGTATCAAAAAAAGGGGGGGGGGCTCTCCCTGCTCACAGACTCTGTACTTGGTGATTTGTCTTCTCTGTCAGCTTAGCCATCCCAGTCCTCAAATCACCTTTTGAGGACCACACTTGCCTAATGTCACTCTCCCTTCTTCTTTCTCATGGAAGGGACAGGTTTGAGTACCATGGACTAGAGTATAGGCTTCCCCCTTTCTTTTACATGTTATTGCTGAAACAGTACTATAAATCAAATATTTCTCTGGTACTCATGTTGCATTAAGTATATTAAGTAACCAAGGAATGGTTGAAAGTATACAGAACAGTATATAAAAGTCATACACAAATACCACATCATCTCTAAAGCACAGACTTTCACACCCTATTGGGGTGGCAGGAGTTCTGAACTCTTCGTGGGAGAATAAGGAATGATCATTCCTGCTAGTTGTCTGCCTACAGCCTCTCCAGCATGCTAAGTGCTGTCTAAACTGCTTACTATTGGAGTGTGAAATACTATGAACCAGCATAATAATAATTGTTGAATAATGGCGTGGATTCAGCAAAGAACGAGCATCAAATGCATAGGAACAAGGAATGTGCAAAACCCCATCTGGGCCAGCTTTTCCAAATGTGTTTTATCTCGAGAACACAGTTGATACTGCTTAGAATATTGGGTTAAGGAAACATCTGAGGCTGTGTCTACACGCATTATTTGTTGTGAGCTTGCCTGCCTTTCTTGGCTGTGTGTTGGCTTAGCTTCCTGTAGGGCAGACATTCCACCCTCTTAGGAGGGAGTTATCTTGCCTAGGGAGCATGCTTCCAAAGACCCTGTGAGGAGCCTTTGAAACACTAAGTCATATGTGGCTGAGCAAATATGAAACAAAGTGTTCAGGAGATTCAAAAGGAGGTAGAAATTGGCCCTCTGCCTCTTCCACCCCCTGTTCTAAGTACTGAAGGTTGACATCACTCCAGGATTAAAGGAGAACACACTCTTGCTCAAACACCAATATCTGAAACACAGGGGGAAAAGGCTTACAGAACATAAATGGCCAAAGAAATTGCTTTTTGAATAAATGCTTCCTTCTCCGGAGTTTTGCCATGGCAGACGCTGCTTTTAGAAAGAGTTTCATTTCATTTCTCAGTGAGCATGTTTTTAGAAGCAGGAGGCCTGAGGAAATCAAACTGGTAGAAATCTCTAGTCCCTGTCAGTTCACAAATTTCCCACCCACTGGAAAGCCAGTAGAGCTCAGCCACAATGGAGCCTGGGGCGATACATCGACATTCCATGATTACTTCCCAGGAGCTGCCCGGTGATGCAATTTGCCCCTCAGATGAGGGGGGCTCCAGCTGGCCTTTGGTTAAGTATGTTGGGAAGGAAACAGCAGTTTGGTGACACATTGGGCAGGTGGCTTCTGGAAAGGCCACTGCGGTCAGAATGGTGAGGTGGTATGAATATAAAGAGAGACATTAATGTGGCTCATCCATTTCTGCCAGAAATGTAGAAGCGAGTCCAGAAGATTTTTGCTAAAGTGAAAGTTGTCGGAAGCCTATGATTATTTGAAGAGCAGAGGCCTGCTAATGGATGCAATTGATTTTTTGACCAAACTCTAGTAGGCAGGCTCTCGCTATGATGGGGTATTCATCGGAAGGGCCAGCCCAGCTGTTACATGAGTCAGTCATGGTCCCTATAAACATGAGACTCCATGCAGAAGAATTTAGCAGTGGAGGGATGATCCTAAAAATAAAGCAAGCCATACTTCATCCCGTGTGTGCTGATGACTCTCAAACATAATAAGTTATACATCAACACTCAAAGTTCAGCTCTGGACTTTCTTTCAGCCCTGATATGCTGTAAGAAATTATGTTGGCCAGACATGAAGCATCATGGCAGGGCCATTGGGTTTTTGTCATATACACATCTCAGCATAGCTATAGTGATTGCTTTCCTGACAGGTGATTCTGCATGTTTCAGTAGAGACCGCTCTACTCAGGACAAAGCATCACATTTGCTGTTTGTTTGACTACCTCTAACATTCTTAGGGGGTTACTGCACAATCTAGTGTAAGCAGTTAAAGCAGTTTTCTGTTGGTATGTGAAAGGCTCACTCTTGTCTGTACAGGTTTTATGGGTAGATTCTATATTGCCATAGTGTTCACAGTTAGCTGAGTAATATCTAGTCCAGAGCTCACAAGTGTTTCATCTGCTGCTTTGGTAATTGGTTCAACAATGGATACTTTAATGTGTAAGTGGATAAGCAATCGGACTCTGTTATAGTACAGTGGTTTGGCATAATCATTTTCCAGTGCTATGGTTTTTCTCATTGATAAATACTTTGAGTGTTACAAATTCTTAAACATCAACACTCTATACTTCTTAAAAGAGAGATGACACTAATTAGTAGAGGGGCTGATTCAGCATTCTGGCTCCACAGGCAATACATACACATGGAAACTATTTCAAGCAAGTTATGGTTAAATTAAATCTTTGGCAACCAATAAAATGATAGATGCTCTGATGACGACCTGAATTTCTCTGTAATCTGACAAATAACTGGCTTTGGCATGCCCCCAGTGAATAGAAACCACAGAGGGCCTATGGGATTCATCGTCTAAGTAGAAAAGAATCAGCAAGTGCGTTATTTTAATGAAGAGACATTTGAAGAGCTCAAGAGTTTGGAGGAAAGAGAAACAACAGGCAAAACCCCGGGTTAAAGCAAGGACTAAGCAGGGCTTGGTGGTCTCACCTGTAACTCTATTATGCAGGAGTCCAAGGCAGGAGAATGAACCAGAACTACATAGTTAGACCCTGTCACAAAGTAAAGCAAAACACAAGAGGTGATTTGTCAGGCCACGAAGCCAGTGTAAATATTGGCAAATCTGCCCAGCACTCAGAAAGACTATATTCCTTGTCCACCAGGCAAAGTGCTGAGAGAAGGCAGAGGTGGTGGGGGTGAGCAAGAAGTGAGGAAGCATTGTGGATAATGCAGTGCATCTTAGTGTCAGGGGAAGATGGGACTTGGTTTCTTGTGGCCATTGTTTGACTGGATAGAGGCAGAACAACTTTAGGCAAGAAGAAGGATTTTCACACTAATTCAGGGTAGTTTCTGTAGGGGAGCCAGGATGTATGTACTTTATAGACAAGTGCCAGGACAGGAAAGCTATCTAAAAGGAAAGGCCAAGCCCGTGGCTCACTACCATGCTAGGTTATAAGGAACCCATACTTCCCCCACCCCGTTCCCATCTCTCACTGTTCTCATATGCCAGCTACCATAGCGCATCCCCTCCAACTCATCCTCTAGCCATTCCTTAGGGAGTTTCTCTAATCCTTCCACCTCCCTGCTTCTAACTCTATAGAATCTGCTTATTCTGCACACAAACCCACACTGTCTAAGTCTATCTACATTTTGGTAATACATTTTTCAAATTAATTCCTGTTTTCAAATTCAATGATTGTACTGCAAAGAGACCTCAGATAATTTGCCATAATTGAAAATGATCCAAACAAAACAATCTTGTGGCAGATACGGTGACATTCTGGATGACTTGTCCCACTGTGTCAGAAGTCACGTTGGTGCTAAATTGAGGACATATTGACCCTTGTTAAGACTTTTTTTCTTAGTCAGTTAGTAGGGTCTAAAACATAACTAAGAAAAGTAGAATTCAAAGTTAGATGATGCTTACTTTTTTAAGATTATTTTATTATTTTATTTGTATGAATGTTTTGCCTGCATATATGTCTGTGAACTATGTGCCCGACACCCACAGAGGACAGATGATGGTTCAAATCTCCTGAAAATAGAATTACAGATGGTTGAGCTTCACCACGTGGGTTCTGGGAATTGAACCCAGGTCCTCTGCAAAAGCAAAATGCTTTCTTAAGCACTGAGCACACCCCCTAGCCCACAGATTCAAGGACATTTGTAGTATCGCATGTGTAGCACTGGAGACCATCTCCTTGGCCACTGACATGTATGTCCTATCTTTAAACTACTGGGACAGCCAGGTCCTGGTTAGACATGCCCATGACATATTCAGCAGGAAAGCTGCCGTGGTTAGCTAATGATGGCACATGATACAGGAGCTCTGGCTCAGACAGTGCATGCTTACAGACAGTGTTTTCATTGCTCAGAGAGACCCTTTCTCACACAAGGTATTAAACCCACTCCAAATCTCTATAATGTTTAAAGACAAACTCAGATCTTCACTCTAGAGAACTATTCTCCTTTTCCTAGACCATTCAGATGGGACTTCCAGTCCATTTTCATGATTGCAACTCTAATTACATGATGTATACATGAATCTGCCTGCCTAATTGAATAAGACTCCAGAAGAGAAGGAATTTCAGCTTACTTATCAAGATATCATTCATAAAACCAAGTACAGAGCCTGGAACAAATGTGTGCCTGATAAAGTTTAGATGAGAGCAATAACAAGAGAATCATCTTTTAAAATGAAAGATTAAATTTCCTATTTAATGTAACTCTTTTCCTTTCAATAATTTATTTACCTTAACTTACATAAACAGAAACACTCACCCATGGAAATGGCTTAAGTTCTTTCTTCTGTATGTTTCTCTGTAAAACTGATAACAATAAAATATATCCTTTTATGAAGGTGACCAGGTTTCTACTCAGATACTTGCTTTTTAAGGAACACATTAAATTGGTTTTCTCCCATTTGAAGGCAGCTTGACATTTACTCCAGGTTAGTCCCACATTCTACAAAACATTCAAATTACTGTGAATCATTTCTCCTACTGTATCCCATTACAGAAATAGAGAAGCATCAATAGGCAAGACAGCTTGAGCATCCCATGGGGGGATTAATCATTTTCCCATATACCTTGCGATAACACACTCAATGTGCAGGGAAGCCATGTCAGAATCCACACAGATCAGCACTTCTAGCAGAAATCCTCTTAACATGTCCTTCCCCGAAAATCATTTCAAGCAGATCAAGTGAGATGACTGCAGATACATTTTTTTAAATCTCTTTTCAAAAGTTTTATAGAAACAGAGCTCCCTTGGAGGAGCCATCACTTATTTCAGTGTGTTGAATAGGAATAAAGACCTTGGTTCAAGTTTTTGCAAACTTTGTCACTTTGCTACAGACCTTCTTCCATCAAATAAAAAAGCATCTGTGAGGGATTTCAACTCTTAAGGCATCAGAGAGAAGAGAGCCTTGATGATGAACACTGTCACAGCAAGCTGAGTCACGTTTAGCTTCTGGGACTTAAGGCAGAGAGGAGAGATGGAGGAGTCCAGTACATCAAATCCCAGTGCAGTCAGAAGTGCCACTCTGCAGTGTACCACTAAAGAATAAAAAACCTGGACAACCAAACAGCAACACTTTTGATGAAGGGTCACATTCTGATCTCAGAGATATTGAAATGTGAAGTATCCATATTGTGGCCAATACACTATAGAGTTACAATGGTGCTCAGGATTTGTATAGGATGTCATACAGTAATAATAGTGGCAATGGAAACACATCATCCTATTCTTGAATTTGATCTGTTTGAGCAAGCTGCACCCACACTGGTCCATAGACAACCAGATGACCAGCTGTAGTTCATAGTCTTCCTATGGCAACTTTCTATGGGCCTTCTAAGGTAAGTTGCCAGATCAAATATGGAAGCCCTTTTAAATTTGGATTTTGGACTGTCTTAAATTTTGCCTCTGTAATCTCACATTCCAGCATCTTGTCTGGTGAGCCAGTCTAGTCGAATCCGTGAGCTTCAAACTCAGTGAGACACTTTGAGACAATACAGTGATAACGGAAGATACCTGGCATTGATCACCAGGCTTACCCATGTGTATAAAAAATGATACACATGTGCACACACACACACTTTTTAGTATAAGTGTAGCCCCAGATGGACGATTCATGAAATGTTGTTATGTCAAACAATTAACTGAATGTCTTACTAACAATGAATATACCAAACGTTGCAACTGTGTTATAAGAACAGTTTGGATTGCCTTTGACCTTCCTATGTATTTTCACTCTGGGATACTAATTTGCTTCCTGTAATAAGTCTCTGTTAATAACTTACTCCCTCTTTGCACCAACCCAGAAGCTAGGGATTACTGTGCACAGTAATCTAAGATCTAAGTTCTGTTTTAAACATGATATGTCATTAGAATTAATCAGTAGGGATTTCAGTTCCCTGAATATAACTTTTCATATTTGGTGGAGTATATAGGGCCACAACATGGATACCACTAAGAAGCCATGAAAGTGGGTGTCTTATTCTTGGAAGCAACTTGCTGAGATGGTCAATGGTCACTTGTGAAAATAGTGTGTCTAACCTAACACCAATGATAAGTAATGGTAGCAACACCCAGAAGTCACAAGTACTTTCTATGCCAGGCACTGTTGACAAGTCTTTACTGGCTTTCCTTTTACAAAGGGGGTAACAGGTAGAGGAATTTGTTTTTGTTAGTCTAAACCATAGACTATTGTCTTAGATAGGGTTTTATTGCTGTGAAGTGACATCATGACCATGGCAACTCTAATAAAGGACATTTAATTGGGATTGGCTTACAGTTTCAGAGACTTAGTCCATTTTCCTCATGGCAGGAAGCATGGCAGCATGCAGGCAGACATAGTGCTAGAGGAGGCAAGAGTTCTAGATCTTGATCAGCAGGCAGCAGAAGGAAACTGTGATCCATACTGGGTGTAGCCTGAGCATAGTAGAACTCCAAGCCTGTCCCTACAATGACATATTTCCTCCAACAAGGCCACACCTTCTAATAGGGTCACTCCCTATAGCCAAGCATTCAAACACCTGAGTCTACAGGGGCCATTCCTGTTCAAACCATCACAACTATGCTTTATCGACCTGAGAGCCCTTCTTAGATACTCCTCAAATGATATCCTCTCTCCTGTGACTTTTCTGTTGTTTGTTTTTGAGACAGGATCTCTGTGTAGCCCCAGCTGTTCTAAAATTCACAGAGATCTGTCTGCCTCTGCCTCCCAAGTTCAGGGATTAAAAGCATACCTGGCTACCATAAGACCATTTCTTTGTGAAATCTAGGTGACCTCCAACCAGCTTCTGTTCATTTGATAATCCTATAGCACTAGAAATCAACCATATCGTGTCTGTCTTCCCGGTGTGGGTGCCTTTGACTACAGGAGAGAACACTGGTTCCTGGTACTGGAGGACAAATAGGATATTGGGTATGACAGTAAAGTAGGCATTGACTTTCCCTTCATGCAGCCTACTCTGGAAATTCATCTACAAATTAAACTCCTGCATTACAGCTCACACAAGGCAAATCTGCCTTTTGGGTAAGCTATTGCTTAAGGTTGTGGGGCTCCTATTTGTTAGCCTGGCAACAGATTACTGCGACCACATTTTAGGTTGCCTCAGATTCTTATCACAAACTTCTGCAGGTTTAAATTTCCTAGTCTCCATCATGGCTCTTGTAAGGAACAAGTCTTGCTCCCCAAGACTGTCCCAAGCCTCCTAGTTCCTACAGAGACTGCAACCTCCTGCACTTCCTAGCATCATCAAGGGACTTAGACAAATCTTGCCTTCCAGATGCCCCTTTGACTTACAGTAAACAAAAGTAAGGCACTCTCCAGTGGGATTTGCAAAGGACAGATGCAATCCAGTTGAAAGGAACTGAGCAGTAGGCTTAGAGATACATGAGTTACAGTGTGCCCTGGGTCCATGGTTGATATATCTGGATTCAAGCAAACACTGATCAAAAATAGCAGAAAACAAATGACATTGCTACTGACCATAAGCAGAATGACCATTTTCACATCATTTGTGTTGTATTGGGATTGTAGATGATTTACAAGAGGGATCATATGTCAAAAGATATGCAAAGGTTATATACAAATATATGTATTTTATATCTAAGACTTGACCAACTCTGGATTTTGATACCCTAGGTAAAGTTGTCACCATGGATACAAATCCTATTTCTGTTCATATAAGAGTCCTTACCAGAATGCATAGACCTCTTTCTTTTAAAAGTTCAATTTTTTTTTCCTTTCAAAATCTCCAAACATTGAGTCAGAATCTTTGGTGTGTCTTTTAAGGTATGTCTTGTAGTGAGTCCACTAGTAATGCAGGGTTGAGTTATTTTACAGAAAATCCCAAGCTTCCAACTGGAGTCTTCAAAAGTTTTATTAATAACAGTCATGTCCAACAGAACTTCCCTGACATGTTTAGTTTACGCTCCTGGTTCCCTAGTTCCTGTAAATAATGTCTAAGTGCTTCCATCTGTAAGGCATATGATACCAACAGAAGGGTGCTTAACAACCAGGAAGCATTAATGTTCTTAGCTTTTAAATTATTTGGCATCGGCTGGTCTGGTCTGTGTTGACAAGGCTGCTTTAAGGCTGATTTCTGTGTCTTCGTATGGCAATGCCACAGTGGGAAGGCCATGTTCTCTAGCTCCTTGTCTTCCCCATCAAACTGCTAGAAGACAGATTTATAACGGACCTAAAGGTAGTAACAAAATGAAAAGTAGTTCTCGGGTAGAATAGCAATCCCATTTGACTCGCCCGTAGCAACTGTGTCATATCTGCTTCTATGAGCAAGGAAATGACTTCTTAATGTACTTTTCTTCCACTAAGAAGAATTAAATCTGTGTGGCAAAATGGAAAACCAGTGTGCTGGCAGCCAAATTCTGAAAGGAAGATCCATGACCCTCATAAAGATATTTGTGGCCTAGTTCTATGCTAATGAGCCTCATTTAGGCTCAGACTTGCTCAGTGTGGAAATACAGCCCTGCTGGAGAGCATGCATATCTTTCTGACACTATGTTGCCTTCCACATCTAAGTCTTTCTGAGATAAATGGGGGAAATTCTCTGTCTGATACAGGCTGCCAATGTGGAGTCCCTGGAGTAGGATGAGGTATGGGGATCCAAGAAAATGAATATTGCTATGTTAGTTGGAATTTTTTATTTATTAGTATTATGTAAATTGTGTGTAGCTGGGGTTAGTGTAGCCACACATGCATGTGGAGGTCAGAAGACAACTGTGTGGAGTGATTCTCCCCTTTCATTTTACCATGGTTTCCATGATCAGCTTGCCATGTTTCTACCTTACTCTTTGAGTCAGCATGTTTTGTTGAGTTTGCAAGGTTATTTTCAAAGTATCCATGTTCAAGGTGACTCTATGTGCAGTGAAGTATAGACAGTAACTATGGAATTGCCCATTTGTGTAGCTTCTCCAAGATGAAGGAAAATAGGGACAATGCTGGCACCTAACATTACCTACCAGAATAAGTAAATGAATTTCCTCTAGGGCAAATGGAGTTAGGTAGTGTCTGCCTACCTATGGGGAGCTGTAAGGGATGGGTGTGAGATAATGACCACCAGAGACACTGCCATCTACCTCATAAGTGTTGGCCAATATCGTCAGCACTATTAAATAATCCAAGTCAATGTAACACGAATCACTACACTGTGCACCTATGTAGAAGCCTCATCCACAGCTGATTACTGCACTTAGAAAGCCACGGGAAGCATAGGTTTGGTGACAAAACTGAAATACAATAGGAGATTAAACTCAACTGAAAACCTGCTCTTTGATAGAAGTGACATATGTTCACTGTATACAGAAATCTTACACGTACACATGCTTGTAAATATATGTAAATATATGTGAATATGCATTATATATGCTTATACACAAAGATACATACACAGAGAGAATGGTCTAAGGGGGAACTGAATTAACTAAGTTGTTAATATTCTATGCTATTTTCTCATAGTTCCTATTGTAGCAGGTGTACTTAGATTCATAAACCTGTCACTTCTTAAAAGAAACTAGAAAAAATATGATAATGAAAAATGAATTCATTCACAGTTTAGGCAAACTTGAGTGTTTAGCTTCAGAATTTCTTCCAGACATGGTACTTACAAATACTTGGAGCTCATAAAAGACAGTGAAAACCAGAGAGAGCAGTAAGTAAACTGTAGGCCAGAATGGAGGTCGTCCAGCATGGATGGCTGGAGACAAGCACAACTGCAGTCAAGGAAATCAATAACTGAACATTGCCCGTCAAGCTGAAAGAGGCATGGAGGCTGTGGTAAATAGTGGGATGCCACCTTCACCAGCCTCCCACTTTACCCAGCCTCAGTCTGTCATAGGCTTATTAAGCAGGCACAATGTGGCAAGAGCCCCAGTGCAGCCTAGCCTTGTTATTCTATTACAGAAGCAAGAAATGTCAAATCTTGTATGAAAGTCTTTATTTTCAAAATTGGGCAATTAATATAATTAAGATACACCTACAGGCCTCTAATTTGCAAATTATTTTCACTCTTCCTCTCTCCCCCAACATTATTTAAAAGAAATCTTATGAACTCTTTAATGAGCCTTTCCATTTTCTTTCTCCAAAGCTCCAGAAACATGACAAAGAAGAGGACTCACCAGCCTTTTGGAGATCTGAGGAGGAGATGGCTGCAGAGGCGGAGGCTCTGCGGGTCTATTTTCAGGTAAACATTGTAAAGGTAACTTTTATTCTCCTGCTGTAGTAAGTAGCTGCTTATTGCCTCCGTCTGCTAACCGAGACTTAGTCCTGGAATCTTCTAGCCTCTGTGCAATTTTATCTAGGCTTAGAATGTTTTTGGCCTCTGAGATTTGCTCCCGAATAAGCTGATCCTTTCTAGTTCTCTCTGAGCTCTGGCTGGCTGGATCAACAAAGCTGTTCTAGCTCAAACTCCTCTCCAAACTGACTGATTCATTCTGGCTTTTGTCTAGGCCTCTGAATTGCTCTGCTTGGCCTCAAAGTAACTCTAGCAATCTTTCCTAATCTTCTGGCTCCATCTCATTTTCTGGCTCATTCTGTCTTTTCTTGTGTCTAGCTTGTTCTCTCTTCAACCTGTCTCTGTAAAACTCTCCTGATAGAACTGCCTCCTTCTCCCTCTGTGCTGCTCTACTCTCCCTCTTGACTCTACTGCACTGCCATCCACGAACTCTGCTGTAGCTTGGACTGTACTCTCTTCTCCTGTACCACCTGTCTCTCCCTTAAATACCTTCCCTTTCCTCTCTCTTGAGAGTTGAGCATATCCTATTTTGTCAAACTTTTCTCTGATTCATCACTTTTTCTGCCACTTAATTAGACATCACTTTCAAACATGGCTGCTTCCTTCTACAAACTAACTTTACCTTCATTGTGATTAAAGGTCAGTGCTAAGGGTGTGTCTATATTCCAGCCAGAGGGATTAAAGGTGTGTGCTAAGGGCTGAGTCATACCCTAAATAGAAACAGGTTCAAATATCTGGTAAGAAAGCATCAAGTATTCTACCTCCACTCAGATCTCCTGATGGGCCTCAGGAAAGCAAAAGCAATGGTTGGGAAGAAGGACAGAAACATAGCAACACGAAGACTCCCCAAGGGGACTACAAAACAATGTAAAAACTGAGAAAAAACCTTGACCTATTTGGGACTTACCCACATCTTACCACTGTAGGAATGGGCAGGAGTCTGGAAGGAAAAGTCCTGAGATTTCCAGGTTTTTGTGTCCTGGAACAGCAAATTGGACCAGGAGCCTATGGTGAGTGGTAGAGATAGGGGTAATTTATAATCACGAGAGCACTTCTGAGTGACCAAGAGCCAAAGAGCTGGGGAGACTATAGGCTCTAATGTGCTCAGCCAGGAGAGTGGTGAGCTTTTATGGGCCATCTGTGTAACATCGGCCTCTCTGGAATTTAGAGATTGTTCATGTAACTCTTACTATAATGTATTGTTATGATTGTTTTACTTCATTGTTGATCTCTCACTATACTTTATAAGTTAACCTTTATTATATGTATAGAACAAAGTATATGGAGGATTTGGCACTATCCCTGGTTTGAGGCATCCACTGGGGGTCTTGGACAGAATCCCCTGCAGGTTAAAAGAAAATTGTTGAAAACTATTGTATACTGCTGTGATATAAAATGCACAGAAGTTCAAAGACATGCGCATTAATTGGCCATTCTCACCCAGCCTTGCTTTTAAAATACCTTAAGTCCTCAGTGACCCAGAGTGCCTTCCCCTCTAGTGTCCTGTTGCCAGTGCTTAAAGTTTGGGAAAATATCAGGCTAGAAAGGCCACACTGAAGCCTCCTTCCAAGTGTGTCCAGGTGGTTTTCTCCATCACAGAAAGCATTCAGAGACAGAATAAAGTAAGATATGAGCTGAGAGGGTAGATTACTAAAGGGTTAAGGGAGGAAATTCAGGAATCAGTCAAGATTGTCTAGAAGAGCATTTACTTTTTTTCTCTTTCTGTGATTTTTGAATGTCTCAGATTTCTTTCTTTTTCACAAAATTCTATGTAATTTTTAGATGTGTGCAGACACCAGCAAGCAGTTTTTCAAAGCCAGTGACAGGATGATCATGAAGCAGAGGATAGTTGGCATCCTCAGTAGGCCGTGTTGGTCACAGCCATTATGGTAGCCCTGTGCTGCCCTACAGGTGGTCTCTGTTTCCTCTCTGCCCCTCAGGTCAATTCTGCCACTGCAGCCAAGCACTACAAAGCTCAGTTCACTCGGTCATGCTTGCACCGAGTCAGAGTTCTTTGCCTGAAGGAATACAGGGAACCGTAGCAGAAGCTATCACTTGTGTTTTATCTTTAATCTTTCTCTCTGTTGACCTTCTATTCTGTCTGAAGAGAAATGGTTGATAATGAACACCAGCCTATGGGAACGACCAAACATTGTTTTCTATTCAGTTCCTCTTCAGAAGTCTGGCATGTCACTTTGGAATGCCCTGTTGAAATGAGGGACCCACATCTTCAGGCTCAATTTGTTAGGCTGAAATTGTTTTTCTGGCTTCCTATAAAATGGGTGTTTTCAGGTAGAAGCAAGGAAGATCGAGGCTTTTGCAGAGGTCTTTGTGGAATTATAAGGATCTACATCAGAACGGGTCATCTACATGCATTAAGATCATAACTTCTAACCCAATATTTTTACATGCCTCTTACCTGCTTTTGCACCAAGTCCTGAATTTACCTATCTTCCAAGTGAATTAATTTAACTAGCAACTCTTGCCAAAAAGCCATTTGTCCTAGGCAGTCTTAAAGACCACTGGGCACCATGCCTAGTCATTGTTTTAATTAACTAATACTTGCATCTCTCTTTAATGGACTTTTGTTCAGAGTAAATAAATGGCCTGTTAGGAAGCCTGATATAGGTACTGAGACTAGAAAGAACTGCAGTAGCCACTGCTACTGATAAGAAGAGGGGACCTTAAACATATGGTCTTCAAATTTTACCAAGAGCATTGCCATAGCTTGCAATACAAAGGAACTAAATGTACTTCCCTCAAGACAGATGGTCCTTACATTAGTCCCTTTGCTTATGTGATACTGGCCTTTCCATTTTCAAATTCCATCTTTGTACTGAATTTGTATATAATGATATCTGGACTAACAATGCACCATTTAGATTACCTAGACTTAAGAAAGTATCTTTTGTTTATGTAAAATTAAGATGACCTTCACTTCACTAGGCTTTCTGGTAATACAGTCAGCAGCATGTCTGCCTTGGGCAGGGTGACTTGAAGGACTTGGTTTGTTGCTACTCTACAAACCTTGAAATCCCCAAGAGGCATAGCCAGAGATGGAATGGGGATCTGGGAGGGATGACAACCATAAATAGTTACTGAGGAGGCACATGGAAATATCCTACTATTATAAAACCCAAGTTCAGCCATGTTAATTTTTTCTGTGTTCAGTGGTTTAGAAGTGGCAGCATTCACAATGTTAACATGACAGTTGAGCCCATGGGCATCATTCTTAGCTGTTCTGCTGCTCACTACTCCAGCAACTTCATAGTGCCTTCACCAGCTCCTGTGGTGGTCATTAAGAAGTCCTTTTCTGCCCTTCTAGCAGCCTCTGTGGTTTCCATGGAAAGGGAGCACTTTCTCCTCCACTGCTGAGTTCCTTTACCTGTCTTTCTGCCACCCAGTGCAAGGTAGTAGGGACCAAAGTGTGCCCCTATTTCACAAGTGATTTGGCCCAGTTGTGGGCCAGATCAGCAAGTAGTTTGCAAATTAATGGTGCTGATCCCCAAGATGCTGCCCTCCTTCCTTGTTACTCTTCCATCTGACCGTGTGTCCAAGCAATATGACCTTGGGTGGGTCCAGTCTACATTGCTTTTTCCATTTCTTCATAATTTCTCTTGTCTTTTGTATCACCTAGAGCATTGCTTGCTTATTATTTCCTTGATTCACTTTTTGCACAACAGTACATTTATCTTAAGCTGGATAGCCTTGCGTCAGTGTAAAAAAAGAACACTGTTTCCAATTAGAAGTATAAAAATAAGCAGAAAAGAGATATAGTGCTTATGAAATGCCAGCTCTCAATAGTTGATCACCTAAAACTACTAAGACTCAGCTTCATTCTGTCATATGCAAAGTGAGGCCAATCTCTCTTCAGCTTAAATTCCATTGCCAAACTGAAACCCTGAAAATGCCTACTTGATCTATTTAGAAATATTGAAATAAAATTGTCTTTCAGAGATTTAAGTACTATTACCACCTTTGGAAAATGAACAGTGAAGATCAGAATTCAAGCCTACAGCCAGCTGACCCCATTCCTACAACTCCCAGCAGGTAGAGAAGATAAGACTCATGGGAGAAAACAGACTCCCATATGCCCCTGCCAACCAGAACACAACTAGGTCACCATTTCTTGGGAAATCATGAAAAGCAAACACTACTTTTGCAGTGCCAGTGAAATCAGGAACGTACTGGTTGCTGGGTGAAGTTCTATCTGTCTTGATGCCTGCCTGACAGATCCCTGATGAGACTGGGCTACTTTAGTTCTAGGAGGTCAGTGCCTCCTTTCTGCCTCTGGGAATTTATGCATTGGCTTCCTGTACACTGGGCTGATTTCCGGGATGGACTTCGTGGTGTGTCTCTTAGTCTTTCTAAATCAAGTTAGATGACAGTGGATCTGCTTTTCCTATCTTAACCTTGTCTGCTTTCTGGAGTGTGATGATTCTTTATGTAGGTATTTAGCACTTGGATTCGCTGCCTCTCTAATTTTAATTCAACAGGATATGTCCCAGTGGGACATGAGGCTGTCAACTCCTCCTCCCCACTGGAACCAAGGGATCTTTATTGTAAGATATGCAAACATCACCTCCCAACTTGAATAGGAATTGAAAGCAGGACAAGTTTCCACAGAGGGTTTTGTTAGTGAGATACTTAGTAATTCATCACACTCTCTTTGAGGTGTGCCATTATGGTATAGATAATTGGTTGTCTCTCATTTACTTATAACAGTGCAGAGCAATTTCAAAGCACATGAGTCAGCTGAAAACAGCATTATTAGTAGTCACAGATATTTAGAGAGACTTTGGCTCCAGAGGTTTTTTTAAAGCCACTGGACAATCGTTGATAGTCAAAGGCCGCAAAGGCAGACCAGGTCTGCCTAGTTGTCTCATGCTCTAGCCTCTAAATTATGCCTCTTAAAATCTACCCCAGTAGCCATAGAAAGGGTCTGCCTTTCACATGAACAGTGCGAAAGACTCAAGGGATTCATGAAAGAAATTTTGGGCAAAGAGGTGGCCTTGAAGTTCAGCTTGAGGGATTTAGTCAAAACCTCAAGGGGAGGGACTCACATTAATAGGAATGAAACTGTTGGTCTGTCCTCCTCAGTCACCCCTCAACTGAAATGATCACAGCTTGTTTTCTTAGCACAGTACCGTCAGAGATGGTGCCTCCTTCAGACTGAAGATATCTGAGTAATGTTCATCCTTCATTTTGCCAGGAAAAGACACAATAATTTAAAAGAAGCATGAAAAGAGAATTTTTACTTTTTCCCCTAGTTCTTGTTTCTGTTGGATAATGCAGCCCTCTTCTCCCTTTGTGTTACATTTCTAGAATGTGTTTTCAATTGCAAGGACATAAAGATAAACATAAACCAAGTCCCCAGGGCTTGATAATGATAATATATAGAATAATCTAGAAGTAATCAAATATAATGTTCCATGAAACCACTTATCCAGAATACCAAGTTGGTCACTCTTTTAAGTTATTATAGCTGTCCATAAGAGAGTTTACCCCAATATTGAAAATAGACTTTATGTTTGGTTTAATATTTTGCTGGGACCCTACTTATTCCAAATAGTTTAGGTAAAAATATTTCTAAGGCCACTAATGGCTAAAAGTTCTTAGATAGAAATGAGGGTATGGGGTAGACTTTTCTACCAAGCTGTATCTCTGTCCATAATAGAAACGACTAGTATCACAGGTTAATTTTTCTCCTTGTGAATTTTATAACTGCACAGGCTACCAACATGAAATTATTTTCAGGAAAGTATGATCCAAAAATAACTATGAGTTGTAGGCTGAAGAAATTACTCAAGGTTAAGTACACTTGCTGCTTTTCCAGGAGACCCGAGTTGGGTTTCCAGCAGCTCACAAACAGTTGTAACCCTAGTACCAGGGGATCCAGATCCCCTTCTGGTCTCCATGGACACCACACCCACCCCCTCACCCATACACACCCATACACACCCACACACACAAAGAGAGAGAGAGAGAGAGAAAGAGAGAGAGACTGACCAAATCTTTAAAAACAGAGTTTTAGGCTTTTTACTTGCATCTAGTAAAATGGAAATATAGTAAAACATAGCTCTCCATCTCTGTCTCCAGAAATGGATGGCTGCACATTAATCAGCATACTCTGCTATATTGTAAAATCTCCTCAAATAAATCTGTTCAGTCACTAGGATTTTCTTTCTCTACTTGTTTCTCTCACCTCTGACAGTCTTCTCCTTCCAGTGTGTGAATTTTGTCTTCCCTGCCTCCTTCCTTTCTAGCAAAAGACAGAGTCTTCTGGAGAGCATGGGATATTAATCTGAAGGAAGGCAATGAAAATTCATGTTAATAATCCTTGACCTCGTCACATAATAATAGCTAATGTTCATTCACTTCACCTGTTCCAATGCCTACGGTGAGCCTCGACTGCCTCTTCATAGTAATTGTGGCATCATTTTGACACGCACAAACATCACTCAAGTTATCACATCATTACTTAACTTGGATTATCCATGCTAGACTCACCAGCAAAAGTAGTGCCTTCTGGTTTTAACCCTTCTCCAATGAGCTAAAATATAGCTCAATATATTCAGTTCATGAGTTGTAGGTATTGGAAACTGAGTATTTTATCTGTGAAATTGTCCTTGGCCCCATAAGTATGGAGAAGAGAAATGGTTCAGCCGTATAACTAGTAAACTTTGACCACAATCCAAACATGCTGAATGCACTCTCTCCTCTTCTCTCTTGGAAATTGAGGCAGAACAGATTTTCGAAAACAGAACAGATGCAATGCAATGACAATGAAATGAAGACCCACATTTTTATGTAATCGAGCTCCTCAAGAGATGAATTCCTGCTTCCCCCTCTTTCTCTTCCCCCACCTCACAGATATGACCTGGCTCTTTTGGTTCCCCATTATCAGTACCATAGAGCAAACTTTGATGCCTCCACGAAAACCTCCTCAAGTGTTTTAGAAAGAAGAGTAAGAAGGCCTAGTGGTAGTTAATTACTCTTTTAGTGCAAATGTATATTGGTCTTACACTTCACATGGAACTTTCTAGAAGATGCTTTGAAACAAAAAGGTTGATAAAATGAACATCGTAGTCATAAAAATATGTCCCAGGCTGTCCCTGCCCTCTCTGAGTCCAAACTCTTGTTTTCACCACTAAGTGGATAAAACCATTCCATGTACTCTGAGATGAAAGTTTATAATCTTCAGCATCATACCAAGTTGTCTTGGTTTTTGTTTGCAGTAAAATATTAACTACATCACTTTGTTCTTCTGTGGTTTACATGGATAGGGAAGCACAGCACATACTCCCTGGAACTGTTATAAGGAGACCAAATAGTAAGGTTGGGGACTATGGTGACAAGGTTGTAGGTCATACTTTTCCTATTATTTAACATTTTGAAGATGACAAATTATTGGTGTGATTAAATCATAAGAAATTGGTTTAAATAGTTATTAAATACTAGAAACTACAGAGGGGAGAAGTTTTTGGACTTCAAAAGCTTTTGCTAGTTTTGGACTAGCAAAGAAAATAATGACTTATGCTCCTCTTACTAAACCACCATTTGAGATATTATTGGAGATACCAACATAGCAAAATTTTACATGGGCAAGAGAAGACAGGAATCCAGAGAGGTGAGCCCAGCATTTGGGTTGCTTTTCCATACTGAAGGCTGCATGACTCTTGGATAACAGAATAGATTTAGAGGTTGCCTATGAGAGAGGGTTTACCAAGCCTCTACAGGTGAGTGGGATATCAAACATCTGGCAGTATTAATCCTTGTAGTAAGAGTGAGATTGATATAACGCATTCTTTAATTAACTTCAGCCCAACATCAGATCATCAGGACATCTGAATGATCTCTGTCCCAAAAAGTAAATTAAAATTATTTCATAGTTTTATTCCTTTAACTTCTTGGCAGAAAAAATGAAAAATCTTCCTGGAAGACTATAACACCAGTGTAAGATCTTAGACTATTTCTACCATTTGTTTCCAAATAGAATACCCAGCATGTATGTCTGTGTGCTCATATATAAGCACACGAAAAAACATCAGGAACCAAGTTGCCACACCCTGCCCCTGAATTCATACACTAAGGTCCTAATTACCTTGCAATGGCGTTAGATGGTGGTTTTTGGCAGGTAACTGAGGGTCTCATCATGAGCATGTGGCCTCTATGATGGATTTAGTAGCCTTAAAAGATGATTTGATTTTTTATTTGCCTCTCTGTGCTCACTTGAGAAGTTAACAGAAAGAGTTCCAGACAAAAGACAGAGCCTCATGAAAAGGCAGCCTTGCTGTTGGACCACCTGTCCTTCAGAACAGTGGAAAATGGATTTCAATTGTTTTAGCTTCTCAGTTCAAAGTTACAAATAAGTGAACAATCATGGTTTATTATAAAAATTGGAATTATCACATGTAGATGTTAACATAACTATTTACTTTATTACAGATTAAAAAGTATAGAATGCTTTAGTTTTAATTTAGCATAAAGCTGGAATCTATTTTAAAAATAACAGATGTAACAAAGGTTTTCTTTTTCCAGTTTCAAGTCTTTCATATCCCCCCTCCCCCCATGGTGTATAAGTGAATTCAACTTTCTGGGTATTCAAGTGGCAAAAACAATTAAAATAAATAAATAAAATGTAATTGCTTGTGAAAGTATAAAACCCTAAGTGAAGCTCCATGGCTTCAGAATGGCATTCTGCCTATATATATATACTCATTGGGATTTCTAGGATTTAGAACAGGAGAAGTTTTTGAGTAGATGCTACTCTGTTGCTGTGATACCCTGTAACATAGGCAAGGAAAGGTTTATTTTGATTAATGATTCCAGAGGGATGGTGTCCATTGTGTGGTAGAATGCATGACAACAGGAGACAAGGACAGGAATCTCACTGATAGAATTTTCATTTATAAATGGGCAGAAAAAGGCACCAGGAAGTTTATAGCACATTGCTATAAACTCTCAAAGCCAGCCCCTAGTGATTATTGCATCAGGATCCATAACCTTCCTAAACAGGGCCATCAGCTGAGACTAAGCCTCCTAATTCTGGAGCTGGGGGGTGGGGGTGGGGGACATTTCTCATTCTAAGAAATTCTAAGAATTCAAAAAATGTCTAAGAAATTCAAGATGCCTCTTTAAAACCAACAGTGTGATACAGTCACATGTGAGCTAAAGAATTAAATTTTTTTTAATAAAATTAGAGAAAGATAACAAAGTGAAGGTTCTATGTGAAAGGCACAATGATAACTCTCAAGCTAGGAATTTCTTAAGTAGTGGAAGTGTTTTTCTCAAATAAAATTTCATAAAACATCTGCAAAAATCTCATATGATGTAAGAAAGTACCAAGTAGAATTGTTGTAAAGCCAAACAAAAAACACAATCACATAATGAAAGATTTAGTGCCACAGTTTTCCTAACCATGGGGGTTAGTCAACTAACCCATGAGCCATGTGAAAGTAATGGCATGAACTGTAGTGAGATAGAGAGACCAAGAAGAGAACATAGAAGGATAATGGAAAACTGCAGTATGTAGTTATTTAGAAATCTATAAGATCCAGAATTTTAGTGGAAAGTATATTTTAAGAGATAATGCCTGAGAAACTTTCCAAACTGGAGGAAAAAGGCTATGTGTACTGGTTCATACAATCTAAGCTCTAAGAATGCTGAAATAGGAGAACCATTTGACCATAGGTGTTCAAGATCACCTAGGCAACATAGGGAGATCCTGTATCAAAAGAGGGGTTGCTAGGGCTATAGCTCACTCAATAGAGTTCTGGCTGAGCATACACAGCTTTGATCCTAAAGAAGTATAAAACCAGGTATGGTGGCACACTCTGGTAAACCTTGATACTCTGGTGGTAGAAGCAAAAGTGTCAGAAGTCCAAAGTTATCCTTAGATGCATGGTTGGTTTCAAGCTAACTAAATACACACGACTCTCCTGCCCCCCCTCTCGCTCTCCCCTCTGTCTGTCTCTCTCCTCTGTCTGCCTCTCTCTATCCCTGTTTCTCTGTCTGTCTCTCCCTCTCTCTCCATTACTCTCTATCCTCTATCCCACTCCGTGTGTGTGTGTGTGTGTGTGTGTGTGTGTGTGTGTGTGTGTAAAGTTCAAAAATTCAAGAATATACCCAAGCCATAGCAGGGAAAAAAAGGATGATCCATATGAAGATATACCATAATAAAATTGCAGCAAAGTGGAAGAAAGCTTTAGACTTAAGAAATGTGTATTTTCAAAGACAAATACAACAACAAAAACAAAATCTGTGAAAATCAGTAGACCAGGATATTTAAGAAGCCAAGAGAAAATAACTGGCAAGCTAGAGAGTTAGATATCCATAAAGTTAATGAATTCTTCATGAATACTACAATTTAGATCTTTATTGTTCCCTAATGCCTTGGCACATGTTAAAGGATTAGTCTCATTCTGGTACATTTGGGAGGTGACAGAAACCAAGAACTGAGTATAGTAAGATGTCTTAGGTAATGCTCCTGAACAGAACTATAGGATCATGGTCTTCATCTTCCACTGGCTGCAATACAGATAGTGCCTTTGCTCTAACATGCTTTCTACCCATAAGCCTAAATACAAGATGGTCAGTTGACTATGAACTAAGCCTATGAGCCAAAACAAACCTTTTCTCTTTATGAGTTGGTTATCTCAGGTATTTGGCAGGAAGCTAACAATGGACGAGGATGAAGTAATACTTTCTCTGACAAACCTGAGAGACTTCATCATCAATAGGCATATTAAAGGAATTACAAAGAAAAAGCAATAAAACAAAACAAAAAGAAACTATTTTGAGCTAAATGAAGACAGCTAAAACTTGTAGACAACGAAGCAAGCATTTAGAGGGTAATTTTCTTTTAATTATGACTTAATGCATTTACTGAATAAAATAAGAGATGAAAGGTATTATAGAAACCATTGTGAATAGTTAGAGAACCATGAAATTATACAAAAGGAGATAATAGAGATTAACAATACAATGGCAAACTCATATACAATCAAATGAAAAGATCAAGAAGACCAAATCCTGATTCTTTGAAAAGAGAAATCACCAACGTTAAAAAGAAAAACATGGCTGATCCTGTACCACAGTGCTCCATACCCAATTACTGGTGGGAGAAAGCTGGTATGCCAGAAGTGCTGACAAGCCTGGGAGCACAGGTAAGACCATCACTTCTGCTCAGAGGGTCCTACAGGGAGCCCTAAGGACACAGGGACGGAGGAGCAGCCTCAGACAGCATCCTTCTGGTTTCTATCTGTACCAAGAGCTGATCCTGTGCCACAGAGCTCCATATACAAATTCCTCCCTGAAAGAACTGGTCTCCTATGAGTAGTAACACACAGGCTTTCAGGAGGGACAAGCAACAGTCAGAGACAGCAAGACCAGCTAACACCAGAGATAACCAGATGGCAAGAGGCAAGGGCAAGAGCATAAGCAACAGAAACGAAGGCTACTTGGCATCATCAGAACCCAGTTCTCCCACCACAGCAGCCCTGGACACACCAACACACTGGAAAAGAAATACTCTGATTTAAAATCACATCTCATGATAATTATAGAAGACTTTAAGGAGAATATAAATAACTCCCTTAAAGAAATACAGGAGAACACAGGTAAACAGCTAGAAGCCCTTAAAGAGGAAACATAAAAATCCCTTAAAGAATTACAGGAAAATACAACCAAACAGGTGAACGAATTGAACAAAACCATCCAGGATCTAAAAATGGAAATAGAAGCAATAAAGAAATCACAAAGGGAGACAACCCTGGAGACAGAAAACATAGGAAAGAGATCAGGAGTCATCACCAACAGAATACAAGAGATAGAAGAGAGAATCTCAGGTGCAGAAGATATCATAGAAGACATTGACACAGCAGTCAAAGAAAATGCATAATGCAAAATCTCTTAACCCAAAACATACAGGAAACAATGAGATGACCAAACCTAAGGATAATAGGTATAAAAGAGAGTGAAGATTCCCAACTTATAGGACCAGTGAATATCTTCAACAAAATTATAGAAGAAAACTTCCCTAACCTAAAGAAAGAGATGCCGATAAACATACAAGAAGCCTACAGAACTCCAAATAGATTGGATCAGAAAAGAAATTCCTCTGTCACATAATAGTCAAAATACCAAATGCACAAAACAAAGAAAAACTATTAAAAGCAGTAAGGGAAAAATGTCAAGTAACATATAAAGGCAGACCTATCAGAATTATACCAGACTTCTCACCAGAGACTATGAAAGCTAGAAGATCCTGGGCAGATCTCATACAGACCCTAAGAGAACACAAATGCCAGCCAGGCTACTTTACCCAGCAAAACTCTCAAATACCATAGATGGAAAAAAGAAGATATTCCATGACAAAACCACATTTACACAATATCTTTCCAAAAATTCAGCCCTAAAAAGGATAATAGATGAAAAATGCCAACACAAGGAGAGAAACTATACCCTGCAAAAAGCAAGAAAGTAATCTTCTTTAAACAAACCCAAAAGAAGATAGCCACATAAACATAAAAATAACATCAAAAATAAAAGAAAGCAACAATCACTATTCTTTAATATCTCTTAACATCAATGGACTCAATTCCCCAATAAAAAGACATATACTAACAGACTGGATACATAAATAGGACCCAGCATTTTGTTGCATACAGGAAACACACCTCAGTGTCAAAAACAGATACCACCTCAGAGTAAAGGGCTGGAAAACAATTTTCCAGGCAAATGGCCCCAAGAAACAGGCTGGAGTAGCCATTCTAATATCGGATAAAATCGACTTTCAACCAGAAGTCATCAAAAAGGATAAGGAAGGACACTTCATACTCAACAAAAGAAAAATCTACCAAGACGAATTCTCAATTCTGAACATCTATGCTCCAAATGCAAGGGCACCCACATTCATAAAAGAAACTTTACTAAATCTAAAAGCACACATTGCACCTCACACAATAATAATGGGAGACTTCAATACCCCACTATCATCAATAAACAGATCATGGAAACACAAACTAAACAGAGACACAGTGAAACTACCAGAAGTTATGGACCAAATGGACTTAACAGATATCTATAGAACATTTCATCCTAAAACAAAAGAATATACCTTCTTCTCAGCACTTTATGGTACCATCTCCAAAACTGGCCATATAATTGGACATAAAACAGGCCTCAACCGATACAAGATGATTGCAAAAAATCCCATGAATACTATCAGATCACCAAGGACTAAGGCTGGTTTTCAATAGCAACAAAAACAACAGAAAGCCCACATACACATGGAAGCTGAACAACGCTCTACTCAATGATAACCTGATCAAGGAAGAAATAAAGAAAGATATTAAAGACTTTAGAATTTAATAAAATGAAGGCACAACATACCCAAACTTATGGGACACAATGAAAGCAGTGCTAAGAGGAAAACTGAGAGCTCTGAGTGCCTCCAAAAAGAAACTGGAGAGAGCATATAGTAGCAGCTTGACTGCACACTTGAAAGCTCTAGCACACAAAGAAGCAAGTGCACCTAAGAGAAGTAGAAGGCAGGAAATAATGGAACTCGGGGCTGAAATCAATCAAGTAGAAACAAAAAGAACTATACAAAGAATCAACAAAACCAGGAGCTGGTTCTTTGAGAAAATCAACAAGATAGATAAACCCTTAGCCAGACTAACCAGACGGCACAGAGACAGTATCCAAATTAACAAAATCCAAAATGAAAATGGAGATATAACAGCAGAAACTGAGGAAATTAAACAACAAATCATCAGATCCTACTACAACAAAATTGGAAAATCTGGATGAAATGGACAAGTTTCTAGACAGCTACCAAATACCAAACTTAAATCAGGATCAGATAAACCATCTAAACAATTTCAAAATCCCTAAAGAAATAGAACCAGTCATTAAAAGTCTTCCCAAATGAAAAAAAAACCCAGGACCATATGTTTAGTTCAAAATTCTATCAGACCTTCAAAGAATACCTAATACCAATACTCTTCAAACTATTACACAAAATCGAAACAGAAGGAGCACTACCCAACTTGTTCTATGAAGCCACAGTTATGCTGCATATTCTCCCTAGGAGATAGAACAGTTTCTGTCTAATCAGGAACTTGTCACAATTTCCTTTTGTAGAGGACTTCATAAGATATTTTTTTCTACTTCTATCCTGTTTTATGTTTCAAATAGATGTTAAAAACTGATTGAGTGCATACTACTTTTAGCTTCAGACAATATCATGTATATTTAAGAGGCATTTAACTATTATAAATTATTTTGATGACTTAAAAAAAAAGAAATTGAGGTGCTAAAGATTACTACTGTGAGTGACTGTTGTCTGTGTGCTCCTTCAATTCTGTAGATATACCTGCTTTATAAAACATTTTTGTACTGTCAAAAAAAAAAAAACCCATTAAACTGTTCTACAAAAACTTACTATAAAAAATATTATTTCCCAAGATTTAGTTATATTTTCCTTAGCTATATTTATTGGACTAGAATGTAGTATATCCATTACACTAATATTAGCATATTGACATATTGATTTAAAGTAATACAGGATAATTATGCAAACAAATATATATACAGAAAAGATGTTAAAAAATAAAAAGACAAACTCTTGTATAATTAATGCAGTTGCTAAAAAGAGTAAGAGTGTATGGAGTAACACCAGGGCAGAAGATTTGAAATTTTGGATTAAATAGTCAAGTTTCTAGAAAAATATAATTGATCCAACTTCCACAAGATGAAAAAAGATTATATGAATATTTTGATAATGATTAGTGAACTTGAACTGCATTCCAACAGATACATTGTAAGGCCCAGACAATTTATTGGTCTAACCTGCCATGCCTGAGAGAATGAAGAATGATACTTAAATTCTGCCAGAGCAGGAATGGGAAGGAAAGAAAAATTCTATGAGTTTGCCCAACCAGGTAAAGTACAGAAGGAAATGTACATCCTAATGATACTTGGAAAAGATGAAGTGCTAAGTGATGCCAGGTAGATGGGGGACAGACACACATAGCTTATGGCTTCTACATTGTTGTACAGTATTAAATAATGCCTTCCCTCAGATTAGTCAAAGAGAAAATGAGAGGATTATCTCAGGAGATGTGGGTTAAATTATAGATCACAATATCTTCTACATCAATGCTGAAGCTTTGGTACAGCTAAAAGGGAATTTATAGGTAATGTTGAAAGGTTGTCGATCAGAATGATCATTGTTAACATTGATGATATACTCACAAACTCTCAATATGTGGGATTTATTAGAATTAATCAATAGATTTAGAAAGATCTCTAAACATAAAAATAATATACACAGTTTCAATTTCTCTAGAAATTTCAGTTAGAAAGGAAAATGTTTAATTTAACATTTATATTAATGTAAAAAAAATCATATATCTAGAAATTAAGATATGTAATCTTCTAGATAAAATGTATATAACGTTAAGAAGCTGTGGGGCAGTGATCTGTGACAGGCAGTCTGGCACCTGGTTGAGCACAGGCAAACTCTGGGAGACCCGGCAGAATCCGCAAGGGACCAGAACTGTTTCCCAAGGCTTCCCGTAGGCTTTTGGCTCCAGTCAAGGTCAAGTACCACCCTTTTTCAGGTAGAGGCGTGGCCACATAGCCCCAAGCCATTCCCATGTTAATGAGACACCTAGAGGCTTAGCCATGCCTCTTCCCAGTTTCTATGTCTGCCGCCCCTCTCCTAGAGGGGTTGGGGTGCAATTCCATCCATGCCGCTCTCAACATGATGAAAATAAATGTCTTAGAATTATGGACTGCCTCTTCATCTGGACCCGCCATGGGAAGCCAGATATCTAGCCCTCCAATAAGGAGCCACGCCTAATCTCCAGCCAAGGGTTTTCCAGCTCTTCCAGACAGTACTTATTCACCCAAGCCCATGCAGTTAGCCCTGCACCCCAAGCCACAGAGACCCGGTCTCAGCTGGAACCCTAGCTGTGCTCCAGCTAGCCCGTCTGGGGCACCCTGCGGCGACTGCAGTGCACGGGCTAGAGAACCCACTGAGATGGTTGCTGCGTGTTCCCCGGGAATGGCCCCCTCCCCCACCCATGGACAGGGCCCGAAAAGGCTTCCCACAGCCCCCACCTGCCTGTCTTCTGTTTGGGAAGATGTTCGGTCACTTCCTGCATGTCCCCTGTCCCACCCAAAGCCGCAGCGCCTGGGACAGTCACGTGGGGCTTCATTCCACCGCGCCAGGCTTGTTCCCACAAGAAGGATCAAAGATGAATTAAATAGATTAATTATTGGTTTTATGAAAACTCAATTTTCTTTAGTCAGGAGGATACAAACCCAAACTTTCATGGTTTGATTTTGGTATAAGGTGATAAGTTGACCCTAAACTCATTTTGAAATGTAGCCATAAAAACTTATAAACAAACAAATCACCACCACCACCACCACCACCAAACGCCAAGGTTAAAAACTCTCTGGGGATTGTTCTACAAGACATCAGGACTTATTTATGACAAGACCACAAGACTTAAGAAAGCATGATGATATTGGCACAAATACAAGCAGACAGACAGCACAATATAAGAAGCTGGAATGAGATGCAGGCATATCTGAACACTTGATTTATGAGAAAATGATACCACAAGCCTCTGGGGGAAGGAAAATCTTCTCAGCAAATGGTTGTAGGAAAATTGGCTATCCACATAGAAAATTAATAAAGTAAATCCCTGCCTGACATTGTATATAAAGGTTGGTTCTAGGTAAATTTTAACCCAGAATGGGCAACGTAAAACAATAGAGGTTTAAAAAACAATATAGAGATTATCTTCATGATTTGCTGTGGGGAAAGGCACCAAAAATCTCTTTAAATTCAGCAAGGAAAGGTTAACAAATTAGACTTAAAGAGGAAATTGACCCCCACCCCCCAAGGAATGTTGAAATGGCCCATTGTTAGCTGGGAGCAAAATGTAGCTTAGATCAAAATAAAATGCCAGACTTGCTTACTGCAATTATCAAAGTTTCTGCAGACAGCCTCTAATAAGTGCTTGCAAGAATATGGAAGAACCACACAAGTCCCCAGACCAGGCAACATTCTATTCCAGTGCTTATAGATACTCACTGAGATAGTAAAATTAGAAGGGCTTTAAGTAACTATTGCAGGAAGCAGGCACTACAAATGCCAGGCACTAAGGATGGGGTGGGAAGGAAAGGGAAGGGGCAATGTGAGCTGAGGAAGGTGCACAGGGGCTGGCAATGTTCCATTCCTTGGCATGGGTGGTGGGAAGATATGCATTTCATCTTGTTTTGTATTAATTCTGTAAGCCACATATGAGCCACCTGTAGTTTCTCTCTCTCTCTCTCTCTCTCTCTCTCTCTCTCTCTCTCTCTCTCTGTATTATAGTTCAAGAAAAAGAAGCAAAAACAATCAGATAAGTAAGAAAATAACAACAACAATAAACAGGGAAGGGAGCAAAGAGCTAGACTTTACTATACTGTCTAATTACTGGCTGGATACTCACTTGTTGCATGTGGACGTAAGTCAGAACAAGAGGGTAATTGCTACATGGCATTTTTGCAGATGCACTCCTAGTGGATGTAGAGTTGACAACCCCCTTGGCCATCATCCTCCCTGACTTTAAGAAGCTACACTGGCAACACCATCATTATTTTTAAAAGTGAATAGTAGAGACCACTGTGGAGAGGGTACTTTATTAGTTGTAATAACTCGCAATGATGCTACCTAAGAAGAGCTTATTATGCTGTTCTAAGCACTTCATAGACTTAATCTCAAACCTCTCAGTGATGCTCCAGTTTATCTGGGCTTTCGAAAGAAATGGAATGGAAGCTAGAGGTAGCTATGTGGCTTGCCCTAGAACTCTGGAAATTCAAGGTTCAGTTTATCTAAATTTGTAGCAGGTGTTTAGCCTTTACAGCACAGTTGCTGTGTTTTTGGAGAAACATCTGTCCCTAAAGATTTCTAGCTAACTGATGGCTGGAATTATCCAGTGAAGCAGAGGAACAAGATATAGTTTTTTTGTTGTTGTTTTTTTTGTTTTTTTTTTTCTTACTTCTTCACTAACTTCAGGAACAAAGCCAGCATTTGATGATTCCCATGCTGGAGGCTTCCTGTATGTCACCTTAGCCAGCCATCATAGCCATCTGCTGGGGACATAATGCTGTCTCAAGTCTCCAATTATGAACTTGAAAAGCCACACTTTATTAGATAACCAGGAATAAACCATAGGTAGTCAATATTGATGACAGTCCATTAGATATTCCATTCTTGAGTCAGCAGGGACACCCAGGGGCTCCATTCAAGATCCTTCAGTTAGACAGGGTCTTGGAGAGTCTGCCATTGTGTCTTAGAAAACATGTGAAAGATCATTGAAAGATTTAATTAGAGAATAGGAATGGAATGGAACATGGGAGATGTTTTGTTTGGGAACTATCAATTCCATATGAGGAACATGTTCTAGCGTGTGACCCCAGCCCAGTCAATTAGAGACCTCCCCTTCCATTGATGCATTAGTATGGAGCTAGAAGCCCTCAGCTAGGATGTTGACAAGTCCAGAGACAGGAGAATCCTCCACAATGATAGGAGCCAAGATAACAAGAAGGGAGGTCCAGTACTACTAAACGGTGCCGAGTCACTTTTCATCCAGAGGAAAGTTTGACATTGGGATATGTTGCTTGTCATAAAAGAATTCCTAGCTATATCAGGGCATACATTGTTAGTTCCCCAGTCCTAATTTTCAAAGAGAGGCTCCGTAATGCAATTACAAACTATTTGCTAAAAGCTCATTTCGAGCCAAGCACAGTAGTTACCCTTACCCATAAGGGCCGATGGTAGCTCTGAAGGAGGAGGGTGACCCCAAGAAATAGAAAGCATGTACTTGGACCCTGGGCAAGTCACTGGTATACTATCCACCACAACTCTGGTCTGATTTCCGACCTTTATCATACCATGAACCAATTGACATTTTATTAGTCATGTTTATCTACCTCTCTCTACTCCCCTAAACCTCCTCATCACATGCCCTGTCAGAGCCACCTTATGATCTAGAATTAGCCAGTGAATTTTAATGGGTACTTAAATTTTTTTCAAAGACTGAGAGTCAGTGCATTAGATGATAGATCATGTAATAATTAAGCATTAAAAGAGCTCAACAGAAGATTCTTTTGCCAGCAGATATCTTTAGGTCAGGGAGGTCTATAAAAACCAGCAGATCATTTGAACTCCTTTAAGACAGGCAAAAAATGATATTGAATGCAATTAGATGTTCTTACCAATTTCTCACCACTAAAGCTCTGCATCTTGCTCCGATGAGGCAAAATTTTGAGCTGCTGGTATTTTGAGCTGCAAAATGCAGGTGTGGTATTGCCTTAAAGAACTCAAAGCTTGTGCTGGTATCCAAATCAATCTTTTAATTAGAAACAATGAATCTGAGTCACAGCTCCCAGAAGGGGAATGTTCTAGAATGCTCCAGCATTGTCTCTGTAGCACTCTAAGGAGCTGGCCAAACTCTTCTCCCTGTATGACCTCATTTCTTCCTGTCTTCTGCAGATTGTTTGAATTGTCTGTTTATGCTGAGGACCATGCCTAGGGTTTAAAGCTGTCCTTTCCCCCAGTATTCTCATGAAAATCTTGCTCACTCCCCCTGAAGATCTGTTGTCTATTTAGCAATTTCTTAAGAGCTCATGTATGATTAGCTTCAACTTCTTTAATGATTTAAAAGGGAAGTTTGAAATAGTACAAGAATTTATAAGAAAAGCATTTTCTGAAAAAAATCTATGAACTCTCTCATTCTGGGTAAGATTGAATTTCAGAATACTGCAATTAAAAATACCATTTCTTTATTTAGACTATCATATGTAAGCTGTTAAGTCTGACTCTTAAAATAAATATCTATATCCTCTAGATCCCCCAAGGTCACGCCATAGAAAGAATGCATTAAAACAGAAAATAAAGTTAAGATCATGATCCTTCCATAGAAAGCAAGGTCATGGTCTCCCATTATCTCAAAGAGCCAACCAGGGATAGACCACATGAGCCCCATTTCATGCCCCACAGCAGTTTCCACAATGGTTTTTCCGACTATTCTTGCTTCTTGCTGGTATAGGATCACATCAAACACTGACCTAACCCATGGTTCAATGTAGCATGGGCACTCTTCCTACTAGAATATTCTCCCTTCCTTCTTCCCTCCATTCTAGATGAGGCCCAAATATCACCTGCTTAGAAAGGTGTTTCCTGAGTGCCCAGTCTAAGGTAATGTCCCTATTCCCTTTATGCCTTAACTCCAATCTTCCTTGAATAAGGGAGTGGGGCCCAGTAGAAGGAAACAAGGCCTAATGCTGGCTATGGTCCTGGTCTCTTTCCCTATAGATGGGCTTCTATATTGGTGCAGAATATGTTTACTTGAACTTTTATACCCCTGAGATAGTGTTGCAGTCTTGGAGGGGAAATTAACCCTTGGGTCCCCAAAAGGAGGCAATCAATTATCTCTCCTAGGATTGATACCACCATCGTTATTGCCCCTACTGAGAAATTCAGAACTGGAAAGAAATGTAAAGATGTTTATATTTTTATTGTTGCTTTACCAAGGAAAATACCCAGTATGTTTTTACAATATTCTATCTACAGTTCAGAGGCTAGAGTCTCTGGAAGTTCAGATGGTGTGAAATAGTCTCTGTTCATGTGTCACCCATGCTTTACTCCAGTTTTCAACGCCCCTTTTTAAAAGTAAGCATTTTCTTTAAAAAAAAAAAAAATTATGTGTGTGGATGTGACTTCAGAGGCCAGACACTTTTGGATACCCTAGATCTAGAGTTATAGGTGATGATGAACTGCCCAGTGTGGATGCTAAGAACAGAAATTAGGTCCCTGGCAGGAGCATGAAGCACTTTTAACCACTGAGCTATCTTTCTGGTCTCCTCACCCTTTCAGCTTTTGATTCCAAGATGGACTCAATTGCAACTTGGACCAGTTGACTTG
Source organism: Rhynchomys soricoides (assembly GCA_019843965.1). Classification (NCBI taxonomy): domain Eukaryota; kingdom Metazoa; phylum Chordata; class Mammalia; order Rodentia; family Muridae; genus Rhynchomys; species Rhynchomys soricoides. The sequence goes on from JADRCH010000125.1 coordinate 6,136,418, forward strand.
TGAGTGACTAAGATAGATCAGAAATTTTCTAACCACTGGTCTCACACTCAACATCAACCACCTAAGGTTCATCTTTTGGATTTGTTGAAATGTCCTCCTCTAAGGTAATAAGCGATCATCCATTAGTCTGAAGATTTACTTGGATTAGAATCTGTACTCACAAGGAAAAAGAACACAATTTCACTAAAACCAGTTCTTTTAAATGGTGAAGAATAAAGGAGGTGGGCACATTAACCCATTAGTCAGCTGAAAGTGATGAAGCATTATGAACCATATGAGGATTCTTGAGTAGGTGCCTACCCTCTTCAGCAATCGTGCCTGCTGTTCAGCTCCAGGGTTGTACACACTCCAGACACAAGTACTATTAATTAAATGACATGCTTAGCAGACTCTCAGAGCCATTAATTATCAAAGGTAGCTTCTTCCATGCTTGGCTCTAAATGCCATTATAAGAGAAGAACATGAGTTAATTCTAAAGAATGAGCTAGAAGAAGGTCACCCTCAAAAAGTAACATGGGAAGAAGCTGTCACAGAAAGTAAATGACAAAGCACGGATGTCTTTTGGATTCTTCCTTGCCCATTTACAGGGTCTGAAAGTGCTTCCCATTGTATGAAATTTCTCAAAATTAGTTTATCTCCTTCAAGATACAAGTGAATAGAAAGTGATCCTTCTTTAATTTTGACTGGGTTGCAGAGAAGTGTGATATCAGCAGAAGATTTGGAGACAAATAAAGTCTGTTCTCCATATGCCCAAAGGAATGAATGGTTCTTTTAGGGAAAGTCCCTGCTGGGCATGCTGTAGACATAGGGAAGTGGGTAGAAACACAGCAAGCAGTCAACAGAGCCATGGTGCCTATTTATGGTATGTAATAGGAAGTGCCCAAGCTGGGATGTGAGTTCCCCAGCCTGTTCTGTTTCCTAATCCCACTACCAAGCTCAAAGCAGACACCATTTAATTTGCAGAAAAGACAACCCCATACATACCTGAGTATATAACTCAGAGCTCTAAGCTTTCAGTTTGCTTTTCTTGAGTGTTTCCAATTCTTAAGAGTTTGATTCTCAGAGTCCATGGTCACTGTCTAAGCAGAGGTGGGTGAGCTCCAGCTTCACCAAGGAACAATTGTCTTCACCTTCGTTTCTGAGAGGCTTGGTCCTGTGGTATACAAGGCTGCATTCTATTTTCATTGATGCTGCAGCCTGGGAAATGCACCCTGTTGAATAGGAAGTTAATTAGCCCCTGGACATCTCAGGAAGTGCTGTTATTAATCAGCATGTGAAACATGCCACAGAGAAGTAATTTGGAGTCTACCAGCATGCTTGGAAGTTGCCCTGCTCTCTAGATTTCACACTCATACTTCTGGGTTTCTGGCAGAGAACCTGGGCTAACCCCTTCCTATCTCTCAAAGGAAATGAAATATAATTGCATTGTCTCAGAGATACTTATCAGAGAGCTCCCTGATTCTTGCCATCTCTCCTTCAGCTTTTCCTTCACCCACCTACTTTAACACATTGCCACCAGTGGCTTTTGTGATATAAGTTTTAAAGGCCAGTTTATTTAAAAAAAGCTGAAAAAGAGAGGTCAGAAGGTCCTGTCCTTAGAAAATTGCTCACCATACTTTGGTGTGAGCAGAATGCAGGTTTATAGATGCTCTGTCTGCCCCACTAGCCTGCTAGGAGCTAAGACATTTAGAAGAAGAGGCTTGTTAAGTAGGTCTTGTGTGTGCATCTCCAGGATGTATCACGGGTAAATGTGGTGCCCTAATTTTAAAACCAGTTCTGGGGCTGGGGAGATGACTCAGTCAGTTCTTGCCACGCAAGCATTAGGACCTGAGTTTGGATCCCCAGCACCCATAAACATCTAAGTGTCATGGCATACACCTATAATCTCAGCACAGAGAGGCAGAGGTGGGAAAACAGGTTTGGGACACCTGAACGGCTCACTGGACAGCTTGAATTCAGGGACTGCTGAGATCACACACATACTCGGATGATTACAAAGCATTTTTTTTTTCTCTCAGCCATATTTGAAAAGCTAAACAGACCATATTATTAATTCCCATGGGCCAGGGTCACTACCTGCAAAGACAGCAGTGGCCCCTGTCATGTAAGGGAGGAAGACAAATACTCTTTGTTAAATCTGTCTTGCATGGCTAAGCCATGCTACACTACGAGCACATTTTAGAACAGAAACACAGGGAAAGAGGTGAAGACCTTGTCACCATCAAGTCAAGTGATTCCTGTCTGCAGTTTCTGAATTCTCCAGATCAAGATCAGTCGAAAGGGGCCTGGTTCAGGAACGTTTTCACGTTCCCAGGTGATCCTAAGGGGTAAGGAAGTGTGGAACCACCACTGTAAAGAGAGGAAAGGCCAACAGTCCAAGCCTCCCCTTACACACTATCAGGGTATTTTACCTGTGGGTCGCTCCCACCCAGGCACACCGACAGGAGAGATACATAGAAATATCATCTCAGCTTCAGTGTAGAAGAGGACTTCTTCTGGACTGAGCATAAGAGGGATTGGAATAGGAGAAAATAACCTCCTTGGTACATACCAGTAAAAAGATGCTGTCTTCAATATCCTCAGAAGGCATGGAGAAAGGGTTTCTGGAGCTTAATGAATGTACCATTAGGATCTGGAATGTCCCCTAAAGGCTGGAGATTTGATGCCCAAACTTGGCATTATATAGAAGTGATGGACCCTTAAACAGTAAGGTCCTCTGAGATGTCTTTGGTTCATTGGGCTTTCAGAAGATTCTGGTCTTTTTGTTGTTGTTCTTTTTGCTCCTGGTTCACCATGTGATCTCACTGCCATGAGCCAAAGCAACAGACCCAACTGATCACAGACAGATTCTCCAAAACAAACCTTTCACCTTCATACGTTTATTATCTTAGAATTCCATTATGTAAAGTGATGGAAAATGAGTCAACATGATGAGAATTTCACATTCAAAAAGTCAGTGGGGCTCAGTTCATAGTCACAGGAGGATCCAGTGGCACCTATTATGTTACCTGTACCCACTGAATCATACAACAGAGCACAGGAAAATGCCAAAACCTTCCTGTGGGTTTCAGAGAAAGATGGAGGCAAAAGTTTCTGTAGTCTTTCCTGAAAACATTGATGCTGGTCTTCTTTTGGGCATTTTAATTTCTCTTCCAGATTCAAAGCTCCCTTTTCCAAATATCTCTCCTACTGTGCAGAGCAATGGAAAGTCCCTTCTGTTACCTTTCATGACTCTGAAGAATGTGTCCCTGATAGCACAATGCTGTCCTCTAGTCATTTCTCAGGCATATTCTAGAGGGAAGAGACAGTTGACTTGCCACTATGTCTATTAAGAACCTAGACAGAGTTGAAAATCGGAGTATGCATGGCTGCTGAGCTCCCTGATTGTAGAAGCTCATGTATCCAGGCCTGCTCACCTGACTCATTGTGATTGGTGTACTGGCCTCACTCTGTGTAAAGTATTTTCCAACTGCCCTGGAAGCATGTCAGGGATTGAACCGTTCACTTCCTCACGTCCTCCTGGGAGCCCTGTTTACTTGTCAGTAAATCCTTTCATTGACATCCCTGGGTAAAAGTAAAAGCTTTACTGTCAGTGGTAGTGGTGACATGGGAGGAAACCGAGGAGCTGAAGATGAGCATCCTGTGTTAGGTCCATTAAAACATTGGGAGATGGGCATGCCACCAGCTGTCCTCTGCACTGTAGAGCTTTCACTGGATACTGAGTGCTAAGTCTTTAGTGCCTACAAAGATGGCAGAAATCACGGTCATGCAAACAAGAGAGGCAGACCTGCCATGAGGGAGCATTGCAATACCCCAGGCGCATTTGTGGGTGCTTTATGTAGACCCTGCAGCCCCTATTCAGTATGCTCACCCCACTCCCCTCCACAGGCACACAACAAAACTTTGGATACATCTCTCCTCAAATCCTACAAGTCCATCTAGTGGTTTTGGCATGCAAGGTAAACACTGCTTCCCATGATGCTCCAGACCAGCTATAGAAATGAAGCTACCATAGCCAGAACATTGAGAAGCCAGGTGGGTATGTGGAAGGATATGTGAAAGATACAAAGGCTGTATGAAGGATGACTTATGGTAGTGGTGAGAGTGGGCTGACAGAGGGTCCTGTGTAGAATGAGGTCGAGCAAACTTAGGTTACAGAGCTGGACTGAGAAAGACAGGTGGTGGAAGTAACATGGGCTACAATGTCCAAAATAAAACTGATAGAAACTTCTAGGACATAAATCTGCTGTAGACAGGCAAGGCAAAAAAAAAGAGAGGGCACATTCATTTTCAGGCCAGCACAGGTGCCTCTGACTCAAAGTCAATAATGGTTCAAGGATGAAGTCTGTGATGAATGTTTAGAAGATGACCCACATATCCAGACAAGGCAAGCAGTGTTAGGAACAGCAGCAACTGCTCCCAGGGTCATGTGAGAATAGAACAGGACCCATCTCTAGAGGGTACTTTGACTGGTTCAAATACTCCACTCTCCCAACTTCTCTATAGTATAGCCATGTGCTCGGAGGAGACAACTCTGGGCCAGGTTAGGAGTGACTCTGCCTCTGTGTCATGATCCCAACGGGACTGCATATCATTACACAGACCCGTGTCACTCTGTGCTCTCTGACTTTGTACCAACTTGCAGAAAATGGGTTTCCAAACTCAAAAAAAAAAATTCCATATACCAAAGGCCAATGTCTGTATATTCACCAAGGTGAGTTAGAATGGGTCTAAAGCCAAGATAGCTTTACATAGAGCCCTTAAAATAGAGAGCTAGCTTTTCATATCCCAGTGTCCCAGGTCTGCATCTTCTATGGTGAACTCAAACTCACAAATGGCAAACCAGATAGATGGCAAATCAATTCTCTTTTGGGATCTCTTGAAAACACCGAGGAAGAGATTGGAGCCATAAGTCAGAAGTTATGAGCACTTGCTGCTCTTTCAGCAGATCTGAGTTCAGCTCCCAACACCCTCATCAGCTACTCATAACTGCCTGCAACTCCAGCCACATTATGAGTGCCATCTTTTGGCCTCTTCAGGCACATACATGTAACATACAGTTGCATAGACAAATACTCATACATAAATAAAAAAGATTTTAAAAAAGAAACACTAGAGAAGTCTATGATTCCTAACAGTATTTCTAAAAGTCTTTTCATTTATCACATCCATGATGGCTGCCCAATTCTCTTAGCACCTTTTTCTCCAGTGTTCCTCAGATTTTATGAGATATAACTCATAAAGTCTTCCCATCTCTCCCTCTACTCTCAGCTACAGATGTAGCTTTTGCAGTTTCTGACCACACCCATTTTACCGATGCCAATTATTGAAGGCTGCAACAAAGAAGGCAGGGGCAGAGATGTGAAATGTGTTTCCATGGTCACCTGGACTTAGATCTAAACCACCACACTATACCATCAAGAGATTTTCTTATTTTCTTGCTAGATAAGACAGGACAAGGAGGAGAAGTCTAATCATCTGAGTATAAATGTTAAGACTTAGAACATGTCCTTAGGTTATCCGGTCCATTATGCTTCCAGTATGTAAAGCTGATTCTGCCAGCCATACAGTGCTTTAATGAGTCCCCAAATCCAGATGCCAAAGTCTTCAGTCACAGCCAAAGCTTGTTTTGAAATAGATTCCTAGACCTCTCCATAGACCTGCTGAATCAGAATATAGGGGACAGAGTCCCAAAATCTGTGTTGTTAAGCTCAGCAGAGAGTTTAGTCAACAGTAATGCTTGGCATGTTCTTCTTATACAGCACATACAGGTCTGAATTGGTTTGCTGTGTACATAAGCTTTGAATTGGTGATTTGGAATCTTAAGAGTTCTTGCAGTTGCCCTTAGTGATGTGGATGATGGGCAAAACACAAAGAAAGTACATGGACCCAGAGAATAAGTCTAGGCATCAAAAGGTCGGGAACCATTTCTTGTACATAGCTTGCCCACACCTCAATATCATCTCCCATAAAATGATAATGGCAATCCAACAGATTAACAGTAAACAAACTTATATTTTGTTTATTGCTGTGGCTCAGAAGAAAAGCTGCTGGTTGTAACTAAATGTCTGTTTTTATGGTCTGTCATTTCCAGGCATGAGAGTAACTCAAACGATTCCCAAGGCATAAGAAAATGGACCTGATTCTTCTGGAGTCTGCAACATTGGAAATGAAGCTAACCACCTTTTATTGCACCCCACAATCCTGTAGCCTTGTGCAAAGCATTTTATTGCATGTGTGGATGCCACTGGGATTATGCTTCCGAAACAGTAGCATTGACAGCCTGCCATAGTTTCTCAGTTATGTACTTCGAATAGTACCATTTCCAAACTGTCCCTTAGCCTGGATGAAAATAAAGTGGTTGCTAAAATATTTACCTTGTATTCTGGATAACTTAAACATTCATATTTTGGGGCCCCCAAATGGCATAAATGAGGAAGTTGCTTTCTAGGAGATAGTGCGTTTTCTGTGAGCCCAAGGTTGGTTATATTAGAGAGGAGATTGGGAGTGTATCATTGGGTAGGAAAGGTAACAGCTCAGGAACCTTTCCTTGATCAAAACCTCCTGCCATCGATGCAGAAAAGTGAAGTGGAAGGAGTTCAAGATGGCCAGGGAAGCTCCGAGAAACAAGGGAATACCATATGCTGCTCAGATAGCTCCATTAGTTGGTGGTTTTGATCATTTCCTTTTATTTGTTTATTATTTAGTTGGTTGTATGTTTATTGTGTGTATGGGCACACATGCATGCACATCTATGTATGCATGTCTATTTGTCTTGATATACTTGTGGAGGTCAGAGCACATCTTTCAAGAGTTACCTCCTCCACTATGTGTGTCCTAGGAAAGAAATTATGGTTGTCAGGACTGACAGATAGCACTTTTACCTGCTGAGTCATTTTGCCAGCTCTTTCCTATGTTCTTTTTTAAGACAGGGTCATCCTGGAACCTGGGGCTCACTGATTATGTTAGGCAGGACAGCCAGCAAAATCCAGGGATCCATCAGTCTCTACCTCTCCAAGTGCTTGAAGTTTAGGCACAGATTATCATGCCCCACTTTTTACATGGAATCAAATGCAGATCTTCGTGCTGATGTGGCAGGCAATTTACTGATGGAGCTATTACCAAGCCCTACCTGCAGTAGTGGGAACATAAGGGAAAGGAGTAGAGAAAGCTCTCAGTAACTATCTAGAAATTGTGTTCTTCTCCATCTTGCTACATTCTTTAAGGAAGAATTTATGGAAGAGTCTCTTTTCTCTAAAGTGTCATAGACAGGGGTAAGAGTTTGCACGGGGAAATGATAGCATGCAAATAGATGTCTGAAACTCATGCTTTTCTATTCGACACAAATCCTCTTTGAGAACCTTCTTTGGCTTATTGGCCACTCCCAGCCTGCACCATCACTGACATATGGTGTCTTAGTGTCTTGTGGATGCAGAACATAGATGGCTTACACCTATCAATTTTTCTTTCACACAGTTTTAGACAACATTAGCCCCTACTCTGGCTGTAGGTGAAGTCCTGCTCCATGCCAGTCTCCTACTGTGGCTGGGGGCTGCTGCTGCTGCTTGAGCTCATTGCCAGTCTTCCTCTCACATTTTTTTCTCCTCTCTCCCTGCATGTGTGTGGCTTAGAACATGTCTCTTGGATTTACCGCCATGTGGCTATTCTAGTGTCATCATAAGAACACCTTAGCTTACTTCCATTTACAAAGTCCCCATAAGGGTACATTCACTGGTTTGAAAAATTTGAAAGGGACTTATCTTCTAAAGCCCACTATTCAACCTACTACTTTGGGTGTTTGGTGGTGGACTGCCTCTGCTCTTGTATAACAGACTTAGTATGACTCAATGTGTCTTGTTTAAAATCTTAGTCTATGTCTTTGCCAAAGTGGTGTGCAGCCATTGACCATGACTGACAGTGCCTATTGGGTGGGAAGCTCTTCAGTTCTCAAGCCTGGACTATATAGCTCCTCTCTAAGCTGGAAGTTAGAAGCTTTGTGATCTGGACAGGATGTGCTTAGTGGATACAATGCCAGGAAATGAGAGGAAATGGAGAAGATGCCCAGAAACCCCTCAGCTGTGGGTTTGCTGGTTGGTCAGTCAAACAAAAGCCTTAAAAACAATCCTTCTTCTACCATGTAACTCAAATACTTCCCTCTTTGGCTTTTGTATCAAAAGGACCTGAAAGCTTGCTCCTCTCCTCCACAGTTAATTCCTTTCTACACCCACTGACTCTGAAGCCCTTCTGAATAAGCACTTAGTCACAGGGAACAATTAGCTGAATCATCCTGAGAGTCATGGTTTGGTTTTCCATGTTGTCTGTGCTACCAAAATGCTGCAAAATTCTTACTTTGCCTCTGCCCTTTCCAAGAATGTCCCCACCTCAGTCTTTGCCCAACTCTGGGACAATTGTGAAACTATTTTTATCCTCCACCTCCACCCCCAAATCTATACATTGAAACAGTATAGTAGGATTAGGCTCAGGCAGGGCCTTTGGGGGAGAAATTACATCATGAAGGCACAGTCTCTTACAGATAATACCCATAGGGCTGCCTGCTCCTTTCCCACTCTGTGAGCACACAGTGCCATCTATGATCCAAAAGTGTGACTTCATTGAACATACCATCTTTGAGCACCTGGATCTTGGACTCTGTGCCTTCAGAACTATGAGAAAGGAACATGTGTTGTTTAGAAGCTATTTGCTTGGCTATATTTTGTTCCCAATAGAGCCAACAGACTATGAACTACAAAAATAAGGGAGCCAAAAGATCAAGCAAGAATGTAGATACCACACTAGGCATTTGGGAGATCTGCTGAAATCTGTTCTTGTCCATCACATCCTTCCTTCTTCCTTGTCTGTATGATCATATGATAAACACTGCTTTCAGAACATCCTCATGGCAGGCATTATTCTAGAAACTGTCAAAACATTAGTGCAAACAAGCCTGACAAAAAGACAACTAATCATCTTCCTTTCTGCTTTACAGTGTATTCAGCATCTACCATGTACGCCAAACTATGTGGTACATTGCTTACAGTGGTAGGCAAACCCATCCACAAGAATGTAATATTCTCTTTTTGTAGATAAGGAAGCTGAGGCTTGGAGACTGGGTGGCTTGCTTTAATTACACAATAAGTATGCATGGTCTTTTTGAGAAGCTGACCTTTTTCCCCTAAGCTAAGCTGTTTCTCCAAACAGGGGAGGAGAGGCCACTGTGTATTTCCCACAGGAGTGTTCTTCACTTTTCTCCATTGGCTAGGCTCAGTAAGCATACCTAAGTTCTCAGTTAGAAGTTAACTCAGTTTAGGGTTACCAAGACTCATTCTTAGTCAGTATAATGAGCATCCACTAGGTGCACTTAGCATGTCTTTCATGTGGGAATCTTCTGAGAACTATCAGGATTTTCCTGGACTGCTCTCTCCAATTTTCCTCCAGACTTTTAATATCATGGTAGTATTCAAAGAACTCTGAGCCTCTTTATGTTTTTCCTTCCTGCTTCTTTTGTTCCTCTCTCCTCCTCTTTTCTTATTTTCTTCCCTTTGCCAGAAAAGCTACATCACAAAAACAAGTTTGTGGGCTAGAAATGTATCACAAAAGCTGTGATTCACAAACTTCAGCCTCCATCTGCATCATCAAGAGTGTTTGTCAGAACAGACATTGGAGTTGGAAGGGCGACTCAGCTGGTAAAGTGCTGGAGTCTGAATACCAGAATCCACATAAAAAAGCCAGACATGTTAGCACCCACTTATAGTGCATATACAAAGGAGACAGGGACAGGCTCATCTGCTAGCTACCTAGCCTTAACTAGTAAGCCCTGGGTTCCAGTGAGAGACCCTGTTTTACAAAACAAGGTAGATCTTGAGATGACTAATCTTGGTTGTGAACTTGACAAAACTGGGAAGAGGGAATCTCAATTTAAGACTTGTTTCCATCGGATAGGCCTGTGGGAATTTTCTTTGAGTGGATATATGAGGGCCCAGCTCACTGTACCATGCCTTGGTAGGTGATCCTGGACTACCTAGAACAGTGGCTGCACACAAGCCTGGGAGCAAGCCACTAAGCAATATTTCTCCATTTTCTTTCTTCACTTTTTACTTCCTGCCTTTAGTTCCTACCTTGGCTTTTCTCAATGATAGATCATGACCTGGAAGTATAAGATGAAATAAACCCTTTCCTCTCCAAGATGCTTTTGATTAGTCTTTTATCACAACAACAGAAAGCAAAGGAAAACAGATGGCAGCGAAGCAGAATACAAGGTATTAACCTTGAAACAAGGACCTGATGGACATTCCCTTTAGCTTTTCAAGCATAATTTCAGGCCAGAGACAACATCCTTTTGATGCTGGTTCTAGTAGTTCAGAACCCATACTTTGAAAACAACCAGTGTGGATGAATCACTGCCCTGCCAAAACGAGTCAGATCTTCTCAGTGCAGAATTCAGGTCCTGCGTTTAACATGTTTTAGTCTAAAGGCAATGAGCTGCAAGTTAAACTAACCAGACCACTGGAGCATCTCCCGTAGTGTTTGAGAGTTATTTAGCAGCACAGAAGTTCTCTCGGCTAATTAAGTGATCAGCTTAGATCGATAGTAGATAAACAAGGACAGGAACATGGGACAGCTATAGCTCATGACTAGCTTTAAAAAATGGTGATGACTTCAGCCACAATAAGAATCATCGGTTAAAGACAGACCTAACAACTGAAGACTCATGTATGTCAATTGAAAGGGAAGAATTTACCCGTGCTTCCAATGGAATATGTTATTCAAAAGAACTCTTATGCATGGCCCTGCTTCAATGGGCTTGCTTGGACTTAGAACTCCATCATAAGGTAGGGGTACAATTCCAAACAAATGATATTCAAATTTTCTCTAATGGCTGTGGCCAGTAAGCATCCATAGTGAATTCAGGCCTGAGCAGGGGCAGGGACTGGGACAGGTTTCTGTATAGAATTCCCTATCTGTGACACAAGTCACAGACCTGCAGCTTAGGAGTCCTGGTCAGAGAATGGTTGGGAGTTGAAATGTATGTATGCCTCATCTGTCATGTCCAAGTAGCCTTTAGAGTTGGATAGGGCCTGCCTGAGTTTCCAAGAAAAACCAAAATTTAGAGAAGGTTACCTAAGGTGGTAGTGATGATGTTGACATAATAATAACTAATAATAATAATAGTAACTAATATTTATTGAGTGCTTATCATGAATTATGCTTCTGGCATTTCCCCCACCTTCACAACAGCCCTAAAGTTTCTACTATTAGCCCATTTTACATATAGGAAAATACAACACAAAAGATGCACTGTTTGACCATGAGACCCAGTGGAGAGAAATTAGAACTTGAATTTGAGTCCAGGTACTATGGATTTAGAATCCATAACCACCAACCCAGCTTGACTAAACTCTGAAATGTATCTCCCGCTACCTACCTGTCTCAGTGTGGGTTTTATGTGAAGAGACAGCATAATTGTGCAACCCTTATAAAAGAAGACATTTAATTAGGGCTGACTTACAGCTCAGACGTTTAGCCCATTATCATCATGGCAGGAAAGATGACAGCGTGCAGGCAGACGTGTTGGAGATGGAGCTGAGAGTTCTACTTCCTGATACACAGGCAGCAAAGAGAGACTATGTGCCACACTGGGCATAGTTTGAGCATAGGAGACCTCAAAGCCTGCCCCCACAGTGACACACTTCCAACAAGGCCACAAAGGGCACACCTCCCAATAGTGCTAAGGACCAAGCACTCAGACAACATGAGTCTTTTGGGCTCATACCTATTTAAACCACCACACTAACCTTTTCCTGGGGAAAGAACAGATGGTCCCTTCTCACTCAGCACTGAAATCTAAAGTTCCTCAGCAGTGTCTACAGAGCTGGGCTTTCAAGAGACTCATGAGCCAACACACGCAGCTATCTGGCTTCATGGAAGGTGGATCCTATCCCTAGAGAGATATCTGTGAGTACACTGTGGGGAGTTTCCCAAAGCCTCTTTCTCCACTGTGTACATTCATGCCCTAACTACAACAAAGCTCTGTTTACTTACTGTGTAAACAATTCTCTTCTACAATTCTCATTCTTATATTTTCTCAGCTGAAAGGAAAGTTATAGTTACTTCAGTAAATGGAAAAGTAGGATCCCTTGCCGTAAATGGTAAACAGAAGCTAATACTGAAGATGAGTCTCATGAAATGCTGAAAATAGAGCTTATTAAATTCTAGGGAGAGACTGGTGCCTGCTGAGAGCCCTGCTCACTGAACTGTCTTCTCACTTTATTATAAAGGGACATCAGCAAGTGTTAGAGAGGCGTTAAAATGCCCTCACATTCTCTTCCACTGCCTTGCTCCTTGAGGACTTGATAAGCAAGAGGGAATAGCTCCTCAGCTTGTGATCTGCTAGGTTTTTACATGTTTTGTTCACAGGACCTTGTGAAAACTATATTCCTCCCCAGGCCTGAAGAGCTGTGCCTCCCACTGGGAGTAACACAGACCAGACTATATGTGGGCTGTCATGACCCACAAAGTCCTGGAACCATGGTGAGCTGCCTCCTGCATTACTCACGAACAGGCCCCTCTGGAAAGAGATGGTGTGACATTCAGGTGCCTCAGAGAAACAGAATAGAGTCAAGGCCAGAAAGTGACTACAGTGTCAGAGCAGCAGAGGGGACTTTCCAGTCACCCTCATCACTCTGAACAGAAAAGACCTTGAAAGTACCTTTCCTCTGTCCCATTCCCTGCCATTTTGTTGCAAGAAGAAATAAGCAAGGAAAAGCAATTAGGAATGTTTGTATTTCACCTGCATCTGCCAGGGATGGTCAAATTTCAAGGCTGCATCTCTTTATCTGTTATACTAATACTTGAGCAAGAAAGAAAAGGAGGAAGGGAAGGGAAAAAGGAGAAGGAAGAGAAATACAGCAAAAAAAGAATGGTAATGTATCCCATCCCCACATCCAAGGATGCTGAAATGCTCAAAGGCTTAAGCAGACCAAGACAATCACTAGACATTCTGTTCCCATATTTCTATACCAATCCCTTCCTTGATAACATGGGTGGGGCCCCTTTATGGTAATATAAACAGTTGCTGTAGTGATTCATCCATTCTACCCACCCCAGTGCTCTGGGTTCTCAAATAAACACACACACACACACACACACACACACACACACACAGACAACCTTATGCTGAATATGCCTTAAACAGCTCAATAGTTGGGCCCTTTTAAACCTCCCTGTGGCTAACATACTCTCTCTTCCTCCCGATATTCCTGAATTATTACTTACTAAAACCTGTATTTCATCTTGGCTGCCCTGGACCCATGGCTGGAGTTCCCCTGGGCCACAATCCTGCCTCTTATATGTTGGCTGTCTCTCTGTCTTGTACTTCTCACACCTGATCTTTCTGCTTCCCCAGAATGACAGTTCTCCCACTCCTTGGTCCCCTTGCTCATGAATCCTAAAGTTCTGCCTTTGTCTTTCTGCCCAGCTGTTGGCCACTGGCAACTTTATTTGCCAATAAGAACCAACTGGAGGCAGGAACCCTCAGCGTCTCACATGCGGAATTCTTGTGGAATCTGAGGAACCCATAATGCAAGCGTTAAACCAAATCCACAACATTAACAGTGTCAGTAGTAAGTAATAAGTTTTAACATCTTATCATGCAACCATTTTAAATGGGAAAAATGTCAGACCTATCAGAGCTATGTTTCTAAAAAGTACATGAAGCACAAACAGACACTGCTACTGACAAAGGTCCACATAGATGAAGAGGCAGCCATGGAGGCCATGGGACAGGCACTGTGCCTTGCTTCCAGCAAGCAGTTCATTTAGTGAGAGTTCATCTTACATGCTGGACCTTGAAGTGGGAGAGTGTCAGTGACTCAGTGACTTGCTCAAAATTGGAGGACATTCCATCTGAAATGTGTCAGAGTCAGGCTTGTCCCCACATAGGTCTTGCACCTAAGGTCACATTTCTAACTACCACAGTCTCCTGAGTTACTTATGGAAATGAACCAAATATTCATTACTATTTCTTTATAATAGCTGCACATAATATTGTACATAGTTAATTTTATATAATTAAGGTCAACAGAGAGACTAATAAAAGCCAAACTTTTCCCCAAAGCTTTATTGACCCGAAGTTAGTTTGCAAAAGATGTATGAGTCTCATGACTTTGTTATAGCAAAATCTTACTTCTTCTTGTGCACAGCACTGATCAAGTCCTAATGAGTTAAACTTACTCAGGGGTGGGGAGATGCCTCAGTAGATAAAACACTTTATACATAATCACGAGAACTTATGTTTGAAATCCCACATCTCTTGTGAAACCCAGCATGGTACACACTGAGATGGGAAGCTGAGACAAGACCTGGAATATATAGAGACAGACAACAAAAAAGACACCAGAGTTTGTCTGTCCTCCGACCGCCACGTGTGTGCTGTAGCACATGTGCACACAACATAGAGCATAGGTATAATAATCACTACCACCACCACCACCACCATCATCATCATGACTCAGAACAATGAACTCAGTGACGTGTTTATAGGTTTGACCCATAAATCAAAAAGGGTTTCCACATGATAGTACTCATCTTTATTTCAAATACTTGGAAGACTGAGGCACGGCAGTTGAGAATTCCAGGCTATCCTTCTCAATATAGTAAGATTCTATTATACACACACACCCACACATACACACACACACACACACACACACACACACACACACACTCACCAAATGTAAATGAGACTACATAGCTAAAAATAAAGGATAAAATAAAAATAATATGCAGGGTGGAAAATATTTCCAATATATTCACCAGTTAAGGGCTTGGTTGGTTTTCAGAATAAACAAACAAACAAACAAATGCATCCAATAATAACATGAACTTAAACCATCAAATTAAAAAGAGTAATAGATATGATTTCAAAAGACAGAGAAATGCACAGCAGGCCCTGAAAAACATACATGACACTCTCAGGGAACTACAAATCAGAATCAAAATGAGCTAGCACTTAATCCCAGTGAGAATGACTTGTGTCAAAAGTACCAAAGATATCAAGGGCTGGGCAGGGTACAGATAAGAAAGGATGCCAGGATATAAATTAGTAGGTTCATTCTGGAAAGCAGCATTGGAATCCCTCAGATGAGTTAGAGCTATTGTGTTCTCCAGAAATCTAACTCCTGTCTGTTGAACAGAGGTCTTCATCCCCATGTTTATTTCAGGATTAGTCACGGGAGCTAAGAAACAGAAATGATGAAAGTAAATATTGACTCTCTCACAAATGTTGTATAGACACAACAAAATATCATCTGACCACAAAAAATTGTCACCTTGTCATTTGTAATAACATAGATATAATGATGTTACATAAGCCAGACACAGAAAGACAAGTTCCCTCAGACATTACTCAGATGTACAATATTTTTAAAAAGTTGATCTGATAGAAGTAGAATTGATAAAAAAAGGAGGTTGCCATAGGCTGAGACTGGTGCAGGGGCGGTGAGATGTCCCATCAATAGTTGCAGTTTGATCCAGTTAGCTCTGTAGCAGTATGATGTACTGTACAATGACTACACCTAAAACTTATGCGGTACCTTTCAAAAGGCTGCCAGGAAATACTAAAAGATTTCATCACATGGCAGTGGTAATTATTTGAAGAACTAAATCTATTCAGCCTGATGTTAACATACATGTATCAAATATTATATGACCTCATTAGTAAGTACAAATGTGTAAATTCATTAAAACTATATATAAAAACAAAAGAAAAAATTTGAAAAGAACAATAAATTCTAGAAGAAGATATTTATGGTGAACTAATTTATGGCAAGTTAAATATCTCCCAGTCTTCTCTCCTAGCAATTTCTACCTACCACCTATGACAGATACACTGCCAATGAGAAAATTAAGATGTAGAGGCTGTTTTGGTTACTGTTCTGCTTGCTGGGATGAAATGCCTGAAAAAAGCAAGCAAATTAAGGAAGGATGAGTGGATTTGGGCATACAGTTTGATTGGGTGGTCCACCGTAGTGGGAGATCATGGCATCAGGAGTCTGAGGCAGCTGGCATGTTACATCCAAAGTCAGTAAGCAGGGAGAGGAGAGAGGTGGGGGGGGGGAGAGAGGGGGGGGAGAGAGAGGGAGAGAGACAGAGAGAGAGAGAGAGAGGGAGAGATGAGGACTGGTACTCAGCTTACTTTCTCATTTTTGTTCAGATTCCCAGTCCATGGAATGGTGCCTCCTACATTTAGGCCGGGCCCTCTCACCTCAGTTAAGCTGGTCTAGAAACTCTTTCAAACAAATGTCTCCTAGGCAATTCCAGATCAAGTTGGCAATCAAGATTAACCATCAGAGAGATGCCAAATTGTTCAAAGTAACTAAGTTGTAAGGAGAACAGCATGATTGACAACCCAGAAATCTGTCTACCGACTGTAGAGTTCATACAGGTGTCCAATGAAGCAGTAAGGGAGATGGACATGGACCAGGGGACATTGCACTTTCATCCTGAATGACAGTGACAGGTAGGAGGAACTGAGAGGCTCTAGCACTACAGCAAAGGCTGGTAGACTAGACTCTCTGAGTTCCTTATGTTGTGTGCACTGCTGCATGGACACACATACATACACTTTCTTGTAGGATCCCAGGAATTCCCTGTGTACATCAGCTGTTCTATGGGTATAACTTGAGTGCCAGAGAGGACAGGGAGGATCTAGCAGCCTTCTAGAATTACTGATCTGCAAATTCTTGATGTACCTACTTCATGCATCCATATATCCCAGGTCTAGTTTTGGTGTGAATCCTCAAATTCTACCCTTCAGTTTAATTGTGAAGAAAGAGAGACTGCTATATCTCAGGGTATTCTAAAACAGAGTGTCCATGGGGCTTGAGAAGAACTTCCTGAAGAAATACATAGACTAAGCCTTTCTTCAGGAATCTCACCCTATAAGGCCTGAGCTAACGCCCTGAAAGTTATAGTGACAACGAACCACTGGAGACTCTTCTGTGGATTTCTAGAGAGCACTGGTCACAAAATACTGCTTTAGACTCCTCCCAAAGGGTGTGTTCTCAACCTTGAAACCTTGCTTCCCTAAAACCTTTGGCCTTCATAATGCAACTGTACCCCTGTGTTATAATGGTTGTTATCTTCAGGCCTTCCTTCTCCTTCCCATATCTTCTATGACGAAGACAGAGGGACAGGATAAGAGGTGGGGATGGAAGATACATGCACACAAAAAGAAAGACGAGACAGTTTGCCAAGTCCTTGGCTGTGACTTAGCTCCTGGATCCAGCTATTCCTGTGGAATCCCATCGACCTCTACACTTAGCATTGTATGAACCTACTCAACCCTGTCTGGGGTTTAATCGACTAGAGATGCAAGTAATGAATCTTCATTGGCCTACCCCAGTGATTGCACAGGAATACACCCATCTTCCTGTGAGTCAAGACCCCAGCCTGCCTTCTCTTGTGCATTCCCACTGCCATTATTAGCATAATTCCAACCCTAATGCTTTGGTTCTATTGCTCAGGGTGCTATGCCCTGGAGAGACACACACAAATAGCTGATGAATGCCATCCCTATTGGCTGCTCATAAAGGAAGTAAAGATATTAATGAAAATTCTGTCCTGTCATCATCTCTGTGTTTCCAGGACCAGCAGCTGATTGACAGAAAAGGCAGCACAGAAGCCAATTTTAAAGAGTCTCTCGAGCTGGCATTTTCATGCCAGAGGCAAAGGGAAGAAAAGAAATGTGTGAGTGGAGACACAGGCCTTGTAGCCCTGTAGCTGTCTACTGCAGATGAGAACTGAGAATCCAGCAGGGGTCTCTTTACAAGTGTGAAACAGCAAGAGGGTCTTTATGCCTCTTTCCACCTCAAAAGAGCTTTTGCAAAGGTCTTGATTTCCCTTCTTTGTGCTTTAATATCGGACCCCAAACTGCTTGAATTCACCTTGAATCCTCCCAGCTTTGTCTTCCTGATACAAGACATTCCTTTAGAGGCAGAAACGTGATTGAAAGCTGGCTCTTGGGCCCAGAGCATTCTCTGCCAGATTTGGAGATTCTCAGTCGTGTACCCAGTCAGAAATTGGTGCCTTCTGGCTAGAGGCTAGACAACACATTGGGGACCATCTCCTAAGGCTTGAACCTACAACCCAACAGTTCCCTGGGTATTGGAGCCCCAACTTTAAGTCCTATTTTCATCTCTGATTTTTTTTTTTAACGTCTTCTAATTTAGCAGATGAGGAACCTCAGCTCCCAGAAATTAGTGATTTCACGAAAATAGCTCAGGAAGTGAATGATATAGACTGAATATAAGTTCTGACCTACTCAGTAAGAACACCCGAGTCTTCACCAAGAACCTGGTGACGGAGCAACTATGTAGACATAGATGTTGGCAGACTGTGGCTACCAGCCAAATCTAGCTCCCTGTGAATGGAGGAGGGGTGAATCAACTTCTAAGGCAACACTGCCATTCATTCATCCTTTACACTTGCCTGTTAGTGTTTTACTCTGCAGCAGCAGAGATGAGAGTTGCGAACACAGAGATGCTATGACTTTCAGAACCCAAATTACTTACCAAGGGCCTTTAAAGGGGCAATTTTGCTGAAGGTTAGCCCAAAGTACTGATTTTAGAATCAGTCTGACTCAAAAGTTGTTTCCCCTTTTGTCTTTAGTTTTTTCCACATGGGACTCCTAGGAAGACTGGTCTTAGCTAAGCTGTGGGCAAGAGTAATGAAATACTGTGTTTAAGACAGGCAGAATAGTACACACCATCACTTGAAAGGTAAAGGCATAGAGGCAGTTTGAGCTATGTAATACAATTCTATGTCAAAGCAAAGAGACATGCAAGAGAGGGGAGAAGAAGGAAAGGGGAGAAAAAAGGAAAGATGGGAAGACTATTCAGACAGCTGGATGGTTCTTCTCAGAAGTTCAGGCCAGGTACCCCTTCCTGTCCCACCAAGACTACAGAGCATCTCAAAGTATCAGGAGCTTCTACCAATCATATCACAGGGCAAGGGGCAGAAGGGACAAGGACCCAGGGAAGATGTGGAATTATCTCAGTGCAGTCCTGAGATTCTGGTGACTCACCCCATGAAGGCAGAGACCCTCCTGAATGCCTGCCTTAAGGGTGGGTTTTGGAGATTAATGTCTAAGAGTCAATTCACTTTAAACTATTTTGATGAGAACAGGCACTAGAAATTGGCTGGATAGTCTTAGAGGACCCCCAAAGAAAACAGTTTTCCTTGGCTGAAAGCCCTTAAATGGCCAGCTCTGATCTACATAGTTCCAGGCTAGTCTGATCTACATAGTAGGTTACAGGCCAACCAGGGTTACACGGTGAGACCCTGTCTTAAAACTAGAAATGCTTCTGGTCACATAGATAGTTTGGTCTTTATCAAAAGCCAGAGATGCTAGAAGTGTTTAAGCTAAAACATCTTTGGCTCTTTCCTGGACAGAGATACAACTCAGGAGATCTGCTTTTTCCTTCTCTGTCTTCCTCTAAATGATGAGCCCTGTGTAGAAGCTATTCATGAGGATGTAATTGAAACTGAGGGTAGGCATCGAGACTTCGTGATCAAGTGGGCTGACTCCTTTCCATGCCTTGCCATGAGCCATGAGCCCTGTAAAAATGCCTCTAGATTAGTAGTCGTTGATATCTGTTTCTAGGAGTCTCCCTGAAGTACAGAAGCCTGGCTTCTTTTCTCTTAAGCTAAGCTATCATAAAACCCCTTTCTACAGTCATCTTTCATTGTCCTAGACTTTCATTCTTCGCATTTAAAAGATGAGCATGCAGGGGCCATTAATGCCATGGAAATTTTTGTGTGTTCATGATCATTCAGCACCTAAGCCCACCAGAGGTGAGAGTGACAGCTTGTCAATCTCAAATACGCCCCACTTTTCCTTGCTGAGGACATATTTTTTGACCCATCTTTCAACCCAAAGGTGGTAAAAAAATATAAAGAACACAGAGGTCATTATCTTCCTCATATACCTGGGATTTGTGTACAGAACCTCTCTCACCACCATTGGGAATATAGAAAACACAGGATCTCTTTTTCAATGGTGAAAGGAACATTTATCTTCTGTAGTTCAATGTTACCAGAGATGATCAGACTCAACTACTGAATGAGTGAGACTTGCTGAATGAATTTTGAATGCCAGCTTCATTTTCTTCTTAAAACAGGAAGGCTGTCTTAAGAGAAATCATGGGGCTCCAGTTGGCTTTCTTTGAAGTTCACAAGGGGCTGTTTGTTGTTATGCTTATAAATAACCACAATAATATTTCTTTCTTTACATAAGCCAGCAGTTTCCACCTACTGAACCTGTTTCCCATTCAGATGCTATAGGCACAGTGCAGCACAGAGACATCCTATAATGACTGGAAGCAACCTCATCTTGTTACTGTGTTTGCATCCTGGCACCAATATCTTCAGAATCTTACACTGTGTTTTCATAGCCAAGGGGCGAAATTATGGGCTCAATGGTACATATTGTATGCCTCACCTACCATCATTAACCCAGAGCTTACCTGCACCTGGCAGAAAAGCTTCAGCATATGTTAATCTCTGATATAATGCAAATAATTAGCTGTATTCCTAAAGGCTCTCCATGATGAGTGCATGCCTCAAAGCCCTAGAAAAGTCTGTGATAGCTATCTCATTCCGCAAGCCTTGTGTTCATGAGCCCAGTAAACATTTGAATCGACTAACTAGTTTCTGAACTTGTTTATCCAAAGTCAAAATCAGCCCACTTTCTTCCCCTAGTAAGGTCTCCTTGGGCTGTTCAACTCAACGCTAAGTCAGAATGTCAGAACTTTACATACAAATAAAATAGATAAGATGTAAATTCTCCTTGGTCACTTGCTGAAGACCCATTCATTGACTACTAAGAATTTTATTAACTGTGAGATCCCCTGGAACATCTACGTTTTTCATAACCTTCCATTTGAGTAATTACAAAGGACGTACCGATCTGGTGTCCCTGCCAGCCAACACTGAGGAGGGTGAATGTGGCATTCAGATCAAGTCAAACTTTTACTAAGTGACTGTTCTATGCTATCTATGTAGTAACGTCCTCAGGGGACCCAGCACCACCTCCTCACCTAGTTTCATTGTAACTGTGTGCATCACTACTGTGCTTCTGTCTCTTTGCTTGTCTCTCTTCTTTTTCCTCTATTGCCAGCACAGGCCAGAACACAGATGTTTCTGACCTGATGTTAGTTAATAGCAGCTTCTCAGTAATCCCCAGGCTATAAGCTTGCTCTTACAATTTTCCTACGTGTATATTTTAGAAATGAAATGTCCTCACCAGAATCATGTGTACTCCAATTGGTCCCCAGTTTTTAGCATTATTTTGGAAAGTGACAGAAAATGGAGAAGGGTGAGCCTTGCTGTAGGAATCAGGTCACTGTGAATGTACCTCAAACATTATGTCTGGTACTTGATTCCATTCTCTCTGCCCTTGCTTCTTGTCCACAATTAGGTGAACAGCTTCAGACATGGTCACAGTTCTCTCTCTCACTAGGAATAGAGTCAGTGGAGCCAAAATGAATGGAGTGGGACCTCTGAACTCATGAGCCAAAATCTCCTTTGTCCTCTTAAGTTGCTTGTACTTTATCATGTTGAAAAATCTGACCAACAGGATGCCTGATGCTGATTCTCACTAAAATGTGTCAGCCAGAGCTCCTTGTCTACCTCAGACTTTTAGATGTTTTCCTGTTGAATACGGCCTAAAAGCCAAATCTCCATGAGAATACAAACTTTCTAGAATACTCCTTGCTTCTGGTACCCCATCTCATTTTCCTTTTATCAAATACAGTGAAGTCTTTCTTGCCTTTCGTTTGCTCTTACATTGCCATGTCTTTCAACTTTATAAAAACCCACTGGGATAAGGATTCCCTAATCCTTATCCCAGTGGGTTTTTATAAAGTTGAGAATTCAGTAACCATGACCTCTTTTAAAAACACTTTGCCCACAGTGAGCAGAGCGCCTCCTGTACTGTGTATCATCCTCTCTCTGGTCACTGACGACACTCACAGCATTTCACTTATATGTTCTCACTGCATCTCTCACTGGCAGATGAGCTCCAAGCATATGAGTCAGAGTTCTTATTTATTCTTTATCCTTGCTAAGGAGGGACAGAGGCCACACCGAGTAAGGATATAAATTAACCCAGATTCTAACAAGACTATAGAATTCTTTTCCACAGTATTCTACCTGCTGCCATACCCAAAGTGGGATGTAGACTTCCAGCACTAGACCTGACTGGAAAAGGCCTCCATGTAATAAGCATTGCCATGCAGTTTCCCCAAGATATATGCATTGACTGGTATTGCAATAAAGTGGATGAGACACTGTGTGTATCATTTCTTACTTGCAAATCCTCAGATATCCCTAGTGTAACTGGAACACCAAAAAAAAAAAAAAAAAAAAAAAAAAAAAAAGGCTGATGCAGAGAGAGACTGGGGATATAAAAGGCCAAGGTATTTGTAGGAAAGGTGGTTGTAAGGTCCGGTTTGTTTGTTTGTTTGGAGACAGGGTTTCTCTGTGTAGCCCTGGCTGTCCTGGAACTCACTCTGTAGACCAGGCTGGCCTCGAACTCTGAAATCCACCTGCCTCTGCCTCCCAAGTGCTGGGATTAAAGGCCTGCGCTGGCATTGTCCGGCGTAAGATCTGTTTTTATCCTTATCCAAAGAAACGTCCAAGATCTGTTTCAAGGGTATCCCCTGAGTTTCCATTGGTGTCCTCTGCTGAATGAAATCCTTTTTACACAGTGTCAGAGGCAGGAAAGGAGTCTCTTCCTTGGCCTGCTCTAGGTGTACTGCGCAGGCCTGAGAAGGTCTGGACCCTGGAAGCTGAAAATGGTTCACTCCGAAGTGCAAGGTCAGACCCAGAGCTTTGCACCTTAACTTTAATTGAAACTATGGTGCTGAATGCTGTGCTTATTGTCCATCTGGAGGACTAAAACCCTAGCCCTGTCGTAATGGTTAATAGTGACTGTCAACTGGACAGATTCTAGAATTAGCTAGGAGACAAACCTCTGGGAATCTCTGAGATGGAGGTTCTCAATTCAGTTAATTGAGGTGAGAGGATCAACCTGAATGTGGGCAGCAGCGCTCCATGGGCTGGGGGCCTGGACTGATTGAAAAGGAGAAGGTGAGCTGAGCACCACTGTCCATTCCTCTCTGCTCCCTGACTGCCATCTGCCTCAGTGTCCACTGCTTAGCTGTCCTGTCATGATGGCTCATACCCTCAAACTATGAGCCAAAATCGTTCCTTCTTTTCTAAGTTTCTTCTGTCAGGTATTTTTTCACAGCAGTTAGAAACTAATGCCCATGCTATCCAAATTCTCCTGTAACATGATCTATTGATTCATTTTGAATAAAACACAAGTGTTTAGCTCTGCTAGAGTGAAACTTCAATGGATAGAGCACAGGCTATGTAAGCATGAAGGGCCCATGTTCAGCAGCACTCATATAAAGTCTGGCAGAGCAGTGCATGTCTATAACTACAGTGCTGGGTCACCTGGACAGACATGGACTGATCCATAAAGCTCACTGAGCAGCCAGTCTAGCTGAATACATGAACTCTGGGTCCAATGACAGATCTGTCTCAAAAACTAATGTTTACAGCAATAGAGAAAGGCATCCAGTATTAACCTCTGCCCTTCACAGGCACAAGAATAGGTACACATACACCACACAGACAATGCACATGCTACACACACACACACACACACACACACACACACACACACATACCTGCAGCCCCTGACAATTTCCCTGTGTGCAGTGGTTATCATCAAGTCTCCTCAAGTGCCCCCTACTTTCTTTTAATGAATGGCAGAGGTGCAGGATGGCCCAGCTAGAAAAAGGAGAATATTTACCTTCCATATAACTTATTTCACCCATTTTTAATGAGTTGATTTCTATGACAGTGGAATAAAGCTTGACAGTAGTCAGAGTTCTGAGTTCTATACACATTTCCACATGATGCATTTCCAGCAATGAGACTGGGTTGTATGCTATGATCTTGCAGTGACTATTTGTTTTAAGCCTGCTTTCCTCTACCTTGTAAATAAGTACACAAAAACCATTTGTGAGTGTTAGGAGGGAATCACAGATAATGAGCCATAGATTTCTCTGTGTAGGGATGTTCACCAAAACAAGGGCAAGAAACAAACCTCTGCTTACACGGAGTTTTAAATAGAGTCTTCTGAACCACCTCAATGGCAAGATGGTAAGATTATACTTTCAAAATTGCTCATCCACCCTATAGTACCAAGTGTTTTAAGGATACCTTGCGTCCTTGGCAGTGAATAGATGCTCTGGGGGTAGTTAGTCTCTGTGTTTAATGAGTAAATCTGAGACAGTGCTGGATGTATTCATTTAACGTACATGCATCAATCACTAAGAACTTGTCAAAACTCTTGCTCTGTGTAATTGAACACTGTGTCTACAAGTAAGACTAATACACATAGCTGTTTAACTGTTAACTGATTGGCGATCTTAACAGTATACTGGAAATGCTTGCATAGTAATGCTTTTTAGATTTCCTTTTATCAGTTAGCCATACAGTTGGAATGGCCACCCACTTTTCTCCTTCTCACTTCTGTTCTTAACCAAAGTCCTCTACCTAAAGACCCTACAAGTTGGATGAAATGTTCAGGGATGCATGTGGATGGGTACAAGTGCGCATGTGTGTACATGTATGTGTGTGAAGGCCTTAGGTATTCCTCAGGCACTATTCCCCCTATCTTGTTAGAGACAGTATCCTTCATTGGGATAGGGGGCTCACTAATCCTGCTTGACTGATTAGTGAGCCCTGGGTATCCTCCTACCTCTGCATACAGTGCTAGGGATTATGAATTCCCACAACTAAGCCTGCTTGTTATGTGAGTGCTGATGAGTCAAAATGGTGTCCTAATGCTTTGAAAACACTTTACAGACTGAGGCAGCCCTCCTTGGGGTTCTCATACGAATCTGGCCTTCTGGGTTTGGAAGAATTAGTGCATCCTCTCAGACAGCCCACTTATATAAAAGATGTGTGAACTGTCACAATTACCCAGCTTCTAAGGGATACAACTCCTTTTGTGATGGTTTGCAAACTCTTTAACCTTAAGCCACATATATCTCTGAGCAAAAAGGGAAGGGGTGGGCAGAGTCATCAAGCAAAAGAACCCTCCAAAAGACTTACCTATGTCATGTTAGACTCCTGTGTGTCAGTTAATGGAATTCTCCATACAAGTTAATTGTGCAAGTAACTGTTTGATAAATAAAGTTGGGTCTGATAAGGTCACTAGGAATTAGGGAGAAAGGCAAGTGATTGTTCCTGGTCCCTTGAAAGCTTAGTCTAATACACATACATGTGCACACATGCAAACAGCTGATGTCATGGAGGGGAGAGTCAGATTTTTATCTTTGTAGTAAAATTGGTTAACACGTCTCTGTCAAATGTGATACCCAATGGACACAAGTGAAATGTGTCAACTGTTCACTGTGGCACATAAGGTGCTCTCTTGTCAACAAAGCTGTCATAGTAATCTCAAAGTCCATGCCACTCCGGCAGGGCTGTGGACCCTGGAGGCCACCAGTTTTCACTCTGCAGGCAGAACAAGACTATAGAAAGATCAGTGTGGGACTGCTCCCAGGCCTTGGTGTGAATTCCACTTTGTTTCAGAACACAAACTCAAGCACAGCTCCAGCTTCCCTTTTGGCACACAAGGGACAAAGCTTGGGGGGGCGGGGTGAAGTCAGAGCTCAAATTATGAACTTCCTACTTTCTTTGGGGGAAACACTAACCTATCTAAGTCCCAGTTACTCCTTTATGAGAATAAGTAGTAGAGATGGCCTGGTGTTATGTTGATGAATTGAGATTAACCACATAAGTGTTTTTATTTATTCTTGACAGATAGCCTGTGAT
Organism: Rhynchomys soricoides; assembly: GCA_019843965.1. Lineage (NCBI taxonomy): Eukaryota > Metazoa > Chordata > Mammalia > Rodentia > Muridae > Rhynchomys > Rhynchomys soricoides. The sequence continues at coordinate 6,162,332 of JADRCH010000125.1, forward strand.
ATTTTAACTTTTTATACTGTAACAGATCATTACAAATTTGGTGATTTGAAACTACATGAATTTAGTCTCTTTTACCTCTGCAGAGGGGAAGACTAAAGTCAGTTTCACTGGGCTAAAGTAAAGGTTTGGGGAGACCAGCATTCCTTCTAAATAGTGTAAGTGAAAATGCATTTCCTAGTCTTTTCTACGCTTTCAAAGTAACCTATACCTTTAGATTCTGACCCTTTCCCCCATCTTTAAGTGTATCACCCCAACCTCTACAGGATAACCCTTTTTCCTTCTTGCACCCCTGTTCTTCCTGCCTCTTTCTCATGATCACTGCATGATTGCCATGAATTCTGACTTCAGCATATTCAGTGAGGTATAAACCATAGTCTTCCTTGCTTTGTAAAGCAATGGCACACTTGCAGGTTCCAGAGATTAGGACTAGTTTATATCTTAGTAGCCATTACTTAGTCTGTCACAGGCATACACATGTATTTTAATGTTATGCATATTCTTCTTTCTGCCCCTTTTCTTTCATTTAAGTAGAATGTACACAAAAGGAAGCAACTACATTTAATATTATAGTGTGTGATTACACTTAGAAATGCCTCTGAGGCCTCTGAGGCCCATCTCCTTCAACTCTCTCACACTTCTGGTAATATTCAGCTTTACCTTTAGGTCATCATTTGTAATCATATAAATTTATCCTTGTAAATTACGTTAGCCTGTGCTTAGAGTCAGTATAAAATAAAATAAGATTAATAACTTTTGGTATTAATTGACTTGAGAAACACCATCCAGAGAACTGGTAAAGCATCAGAACCAGCTGTGTCTGAGAGGGTATTTTTCAGAAGAAACTATGCCTGACTCTCTAGACTGAGAGGGGGAACGTGTGACTTCAGTATTCATGGGTACTATCCAGTCAACAGGGGACCAGATAAAACAAGAAGACAGAGTTGGAACACTCTGTTACTTGGACATCAGAACTATAGCCTCTCCTAAGTTTAGACTAGGGATCTTAATACCAATGCCCCTCCCCAACCCTGGGTTCTAGGTTCTTCAACTTGGAGTGTTCCCCACTGTTTTTTGGATTATGAGACTTGGCTTACAACTGCACCACACTGCTGACATTCAACAGTCTTCAGATTGTTGACAGCCTGTCATAGAACTTCTCAGTTTCTATGAGTACACAAGCCAATTTGCCAAATGTGTTTCCTCTCATAAGTATTTGTGTCTTTATCTACAACTGTGTCTAGAACTGTATCTAATCAATTGATTCTGTCTTCTGGAGGAGACTTACTAACACAGGATTCACACAGTAACTTTGTTTCTAGTTTCTTCCACTGAATATAACTACTGTGATCTTCTCTTTTTGTTTGTTTTCATTGTTGGATATCAGGGTTATTTGTGAGGTTACCTGTGGGAGGGAGGAGGTATAGGAAGATAGCAGTAGAAATGGGTACATAGATGCACATGTTAGGGTAAGTTTACCTGTACTCTGTGCACATGATGTAGAGTCAGAGACCAACCCTGGGTGTCACACTTCACAGGCTGTCCTTGTTTTTAAGGCAGGGTCTCTCACTGGCCTAGAATTTACAAAGTGAGCTTGAAAGATGGCCAGCAAGCCACCTTCCTTGCCCTGGGATTACAAAAATGTGTCACCATGTCCAGCTCTTATACACAGTCTCTGATATTCAGATTCAGGTTGGTATGCTTGAGCAGCAGAAACTTTGCTAAGTGAGGTCTCTCCCTAGGACTCCATGCTTATTTTTAATCTATCCTATATACACAATCAGTTTTCATTCATAAACATGTTTCTATTTCAAGGATCATTTCAAATGCCACCTTTTAAAACATTCCTGGTTGTAATATATCCTCTCAGTCAAAAATGCTACCCATGATTGCTTTCTACAGGGTTTGTCTCTGACCTCTGGGATTCATTCTGGAATGAATGTCATCCTAACATGAATACTCATGACTCAGCAGCCTCTTCCATGCACTAGTGCCTGCTCCTTTCAGACAAGACTATTGTGCCTTGGTTATCTTTGTATTGTCATTGCCCTTAGAGATGAATCTAATGAATATACCTGATATCAACTATGCTCTACGAATACTTTCATTGTGGTTGCTTAATTAATTGAAACTCACAAGCAGAGAATGGAACTCTTTCTTGTGTTTACCATGAGATCCACACAGGAGGCAACCCTGAGAACCTGAGAATTTCTGCATAGTTCTTTTTTCTTTTCTTTCTTTCTTTTTTTTTTTTTTTTTGACACAGAAGATAAAGAAAGAAACAAACAAACAAACAAACAAACTAAAAGAGAGAGAGAAGTTTGGTGTGGGAAAGGCTGGACCTAGAAATTTTGATTTTTGACTAGTGATGTTTGGATTTGTCTTTATGATAACTCATATGTTAGAAACATGATATTCCCACTCACACCTGAACAGCACTGACAAGTGGATCATTCAGGAGGTAACTGGATTGATCTACTCATGGATTAAAGATGTATTAATTAATTGTCTCGTTTTTGTGATATGATAAAAGCAACTCCAGGGCGAAAGATTTTGGCTCACGCTTTCAGAGTCTTTCATAGTGGGGTCATAGTGGTAGGATCTTGAGGTCATATTACACCCATGGTCAAGAAGCAAACAGTGATGAGTAGAAGTACTCAACTCACTTTCCTCTTTTTATTCAATCCAGGACTTCAGCCTTTGAGATGGTGCTACTCAAGGCTAAGGTGATACTTCCCACTTCACTTAACTTAATCTACATAGTCCCTCACAAGCATGGCCAGAGGCACATCTCCTCCTATAAGGTTGACATTCAATATTAACCAGCACAAAATGGACACTCAAGAGAGTGTCACTGTTATAAAATCCAGCTCTTTGTGGTGAGTTTGCCCTCTCTTGCCTCTGAAGCCCCATGGCATGACAGATATAGTAAGAAAGCACTTATCAGCTACTGAACAGATGTTGAAACTGTCCCTTAGGATGGAAAGATGAGCTAAATAAAATTTGTAAATTACCTAGGCATGTGTGCTTTGTTATGGCAAGAAAAACTGGACTAATATATATTACACGAATTTACCCTTTTTTTTGGGAAATATAAGCCTCATTTTCTTCTTACTTTACATTCATGGGTTTTATGGTAGAGCTAATGCTTTTTCAATTCCCACAATTCTACGACAAACTTGACATCAATTAGTAACCCAGGTTACTAATTGAACTGTGTCTGCCAACTGTTGTTATTAGTTCAGAATGGACCCATGAGTTGGATGACCCTTAAAACTCAATTCTAAAATCTGAGTTTAGATTCTCAAGAAGCATGCTTCCTATAAGTCTAACCTAGGCTCAGAGGTGCCTAGCGTTAAGAAACTGTAATGCAAGGTCGTTCCTTGGCCATTGTAGAGAGAATCAAAGTATATGGAAGATGAGAGAGAGAGAGAGAGAGAGAGAGAGAGAGACCTAATTTCCAGGATGTTACAGACTCTTCCTAAGATCCATCCTAATAGTTGGTTAGTTGCATGAACTGATACCTTCCTATTTCTGTTTAAGACCGTTTTCATCCCATTTATGTCATTGTGACTTCAAATAGCATCTGAGAGATACATTATCTTGGTTTTCTGTTCTCTAACATTTTTATTTCTTCAACTATGTTGAAGCCAAACAAGAGACCAAATAACCTTGGTCCACCACCTCTCACTGATGATACTTGTCTTTGTAAGTAAGCCAGTAAATTTCTTTAAAATGGCATGATGAATTTTGGCCTGAACCATCATGCTACCCAGAGCAGAAAATCCCTGAGCATCAGTACAAGGCTGATGACATGTGTGAAACAGCAGTTGAATCAAGATGCTGAAGCTTCACCTCACTGGAGCATCACTTTTGCTGTGGCCTAGGATAAGCCTATGTCAGCAGAAGCCTGTGCTCTGGCAGAGAAATCGAGGATGAACTACAGAATGAGACAATTTCCCAGTTTCCACTTGATGAAGTTTAATTCTTCGATAATTTCCATACAGTTTTGGAACCAGGAAAGCCATTAGCATGCTCCAAAATTCTATGTATCAGGTGGAAGTAACAAAGCACTGTAGGAAGAATAATTACTCCCAAAGATTGGAATATTATTCTCAATTTTTATTTATTTATGTGTATGTCAATGTGAATGTAGGCCACATATGTTCAGGAGCCTGTGGGGCCACAAAAGGGTCCCCTGGTGGTTGTGAACTACCCAACATGATGCTAATAACCAAACTTAAGTAATCTGGAAAGCTTGGGTCCCCTGGTGTGGGACAGCAGACCATGCCAGGAATCCTGGTAAGGTTGAGCTGAGTTGGAAGCCCTGGAACCCAAAGGAACAGCAGGAGCTTTGCCTGCTCCTGACACTAGGCCCCTGTCATGTAGCCACAGCCTACTCTTAGAGAGGCTTAGGAGCCTCTTAGTCACTTAGGAGCAGCACCCCCAAGTCCCTCCATATGCAAATGAAGCATCCCTAACATCTCAAACTAAGCCAATAGGACACATCTGCTGTCAGACCCCAACTCACCAAAAATTATATATAAGATCCTATCCAGAAGGAATAAAGGTTTGTGAGAATTACTCCATCAGCTGAGCGCATCTGTCAGATAAGAGCTATAACACTTCCTGAGAAGATAACACTCTCCAGAAGTTTTCAGGCCAGAAGCTCCTCTATATCTCCCCTTCGCTAGCCTTTACCTGCTGGGCTCTGTAGTACATCGACTAGGAGCCTGGACAGCAAGGGTACCAGAGCAGCAGTAGCAGTTGTACTTCCCCCTCCCTGCTTGTGCCATTTCTCCTTCCCTTGAAAGCTCCCACTGGGCCAGGCCAGAGATCTCTGTGGATAGCATCCATCCAGTGTACAGACAGCATCTGGAAGAACAGCAAGTCTCTTAACTACTGATAATCACATTCTAACCTCCATTATGCGGCAGAGGAGAGTATAGTCACAGAAGAAATATGAAGGTGCTAATCAGCAATGTCACAAAAGTCAGGACCACCAAGGTAACTGCAAGATTCTTTAGGAGTAGAGACCAAAAAGGAGGTCTCATAGGTAACATGTGAGAAGAACCAGAATCCTTGTGGCTCACCAGGAATATGGGTAAGGAGGTCATGAGCCAAGTAATGCAATTGGCCTCTAGGGGCTTCATAGGAAGTCACAGCATGGATCAAGAACCAGGTGGTCATATTCTGGAACTGAACATCATAATCAGAGTGTCATTAAGACCAGATTTTCCTAGTGTCTCTCTTCCTGCCTTTTAAGCAGTAGCCTTTCTGCTGTGTCCTGGGTCTTCCCTCTATAGGAGTAGCACATTCCTGGTGACTCTGAGTACACTTCTCTTGTTTTGGTAAGGACACAAGTCAGATTGGATCAGAGGCCCCCACCGTAAAGTGTTCTTTTTAACTCGATTGCCTCTTTAAAAATCATATTTCTAAATATGAGAAGTCTGAAATTCTAAGGTTTACATATGAATTAAGGAGAATTCAAGCTAGCTCATAACAACTCTGGGAGGAAACACTGTCCTTGATTCTAGCTCAATAAGAGCTATGGTAGATTCTCACCTATAAATCCATGAGACAATAAATGTATACTGTTGTAAGCCACTAAGTTTATAGTAGTCCAGGCATTTCAAGTAAAGCCTTCTGATTTATTAACTCATATTTCTCCTTCATTAGCCTTAGGGAAAATGATGATCATTATTCCCAGAGGCATGACGGATACTCAATATTTGCCTATAACCATGAGGCTAAAATCAGTAAAATGTGAGCTTTAATTCAACCAGCCCAATTCTAAAGCACTTGCTCCATACCACTTCCCTACACCTTTTGATACATGAAAGAGTTGGGTAGTTCTGAGAAGTATCTCAAGCAAGACAACATAGTACCAAGACTCACATTTTACAAGTGAAGAAAAGAAAATCACAGTAGTGTTGTAAGAAAGTATTAAAAAGAAAGAATATAGCAAGTTCCCATGCCATGCCCTGGTTCTCTCAGCCCCGTTGGCCTGGCCGGCCATGCACTGGTGAGCAATGGTCAACCTGCTTTTATCTTGGGGAGCTCTTCAGAGCTCCATGATCTCTCCACCCAGCTTGCTAGGTTCGCACTGGCAGGTCGCTACCACACCAGCCCCATGCTTCAAATCCCCCATGGCCTTAGTGGGGCACATCAGGCAAGCCCACACTTTGCTGCCATACCTTTCCCTCTCTGGAACCCAGACGAATGGCTGTGTGAAGGAAAACACGACACAAATTTAGTTCAGAAACAACGATAACTCAATCTCTGGGCGCATTGACTAAAATCCTCCTCTTGTAAGCCTGATTAAATCTAAATCCTCTGGAGGCAAATCCCAACAGATCTGCCATGATTACCAGCAAACCCTATCAGCTACATCTTACCCCTTATGCTGTCTCCATATCAAAAGGACCCTCTCTCTCTCCTGCTTCCTCTCTTCCTCGCTCCAACCCGGAAATTCCACCTACTTTCCCAGTTATTGGCTCCTTTATTCATTAGGGGATTGGTTCACAAGAAGTCACATGAGTATGTAACTCACTCCTTGTCCAAAGCCCCTCTCAGGAGGGCAGAATTAAAATACTGTAATTTAATACGCATCAAAATACAAATAGCTCCACAGCTGTCTACAACATGGTATATAGGCATAAACTAACTCTGGACAGTCCCCATAGGATTTCCAGATTCTTCTGTCCCGAACAAGGGATTAAACCAGAAACAGGTCACTAGAAGTAAGAACAGAAACAATTAAAGGAGAAAAAATAGTCCACAGGAGGAGAAAGTTAGCATCTCAATGGAATTTCAATGGCATGATCCCATTTGTGTAGTACCTGCCTTCTGCATAATGTCTACATCGCAGGTTTTTGTCATGCCTGTTCTGTCTCTCACATGTATCCTTCATGGGGAAGAGCTTCCAGGCTTTCTACCAACTGGTCCCCTTTGCATGTGATATTCGGTTCCTCTCTCTCCATCCACCTTTCATGCCACAGGAATGAAGATCCTCCAGAGACCTAGATCAAGTTATCAGAGACTCCCAGCTCCTAGCACACAGCCATTTTCTCACCAAATCACATGGACAGCTAATCATATCTCTCTCCTTAACTTCCAGTAGCTTCTCATTATAGTAGCACACAAGAAAGAGACTAAGAAAGTCTCTTAGATTAAGACTAAGACTAAGAAAGTAACTGCCACAAAGTCAACAAATGTCAACACTTGTTCTCAGTCCCACAGCCATTCTCAGGTCCTTCCTGCTACCTTTTATGAGGCTATCTCCTTATTATCTAGCCATGGCAATGGCTGTTTTATCTTCTAAAAGAGGCCTCAGGGGAGAGTAACCATGCTGACATTTTAATCTTGGAACTATAAGCCGAATGCTTAATGTCTATCTTTCGTTCTTTGGTATGGTTTGGGGCCAGGCTATGCAGCATGTCACCTCTCTAAACATGAGCCTTGAAGGAATTTTAGAAACTGAAATAGACTTTGAAATTTCGATCTGACAAATCTCAGTGCAAATTGGCTACATTTTGATTGATTCATCTACAAAAGTCAACAATGGCAGAGAGACCTGGAGCACATATGGGAATTGGGCCACTACAATGCATCCTGCTGACTTTCTGGGGCATATCATAAAGGCTCTAGTAGTTTATGGCCTCTCTGAGACACCCCAGGAGCCAGCTTTTGCTTTTCCACCCAAATCATTCATGTCTTCTCTATTTGTGGGAAGGGCTGGTTACAGTGTATACAGAATTGGAAGCCGAAGCTCTAGTGTTAACTCCCTCACACATAACAACATACTGGGAAGCCACAAACATGCTAGCTAATTGCACAGCCTCCCTGCCAAGCTTCATCCTTCTCCTCTCCATAGTCTCACGTGCCTGGGGAAAGCGCCTTACTTTTTCATTTGAAAACTCCATCAAGCCATGGAGCTTGTTCCTCACAGCATGGCAACACTGGCTTCCCCTTACTCCCTTGAGATTCTCTGGAGTGTTTTCAGGACATAGTAGCAGACATTGTTGTCTTACTTATTGGTCGATCAGTCTAATGACAATCTTGATTGCCACTTTGGTGAGATTTGGTAAGTAAATCTCTTGGCAGGTGTTTGAGGGATTGTATATATTAGGGAAACCGAAGTGGGAAAACCAACCTAAGTATAAGTGGTACCATTGCACGGACTGGATCCTAGACTGGATAAGAAGGACAATATAAGCTGAGCACCAGCATTCATCTCTTCCTGCTTCCTTATTGTTGGATGCTAGGTGACCAGCCACATCCTTCTCCTAGGGCCATGCTTTTTTTTTTTTTTTTTTTTTTTTGCTATGATAGAGTTTTATCCTCTGGAACTGTAAGCCAAGTTTACCCTCAATAAAGTTGCATTTGTCACAGCAGAGACAAGTAACTAATGTTATCATATATTGAGAGTGACTATCCCAGAAAGGTCAGTTATCTTTATCCAAACACAAAAGCTCTTACAAGAATTGTTTTTGCTGAAGTTTAAAGGTTGCTGTTTTGGGGCTTTAAACACTGATATAAAAACTGTCACGTTTGATTTGCTTTACATTAACATCCTTGGGTGTCCATGGCCTACTTAAAGTGACTATGGCAGCAAATTAGAGCATCCATGACATGGCTAAAAGCCAAATTTCATTGAAGCTAAATGAGACCACACTCGGAAAGCTAATAGAATTTCACGTTTGCTTACCATTTTAAATAGAGATGTTAGCTGCAACAGATTGAAGAACACACAAGGCACCAAACTGGGTGGTTACCTGTGATAAGAATCATTTTCAAGTATAGCAGTGCTAACTGACTTTAAACAAAAGAGAGGGGAGTGTCGATAAAATTGAGATAACAATATATTGATTTTTGTTATTGTTGATTGTTTATTTTTTAAGGCTTATATTCTTTTCCTTTTAGTTTCTCTTAGAATTTTCCTCATTTTGTCACAATATTTCCATGTCATGAGTGAGCATTTGACTTAGGAAAGGAAACAGGAAAATGCTGCAACCTAAAGCATCTCACTGTACACACTCTTACTGCCCGATCCCCGCTTGCATCAATTCTACTCTTGGTGAGCTCACACCATTCACAAGAAACTACAGAAAACAGGCTGCTAGAATGGGGGGCAGCTTATACTTGAAAGGATTCCTCATCTGGCACATATCTCTGATTAAACAGAAAAACACATGCAGTTCTTAAAAGTGTTCAAAATCAATCCCAAGACACTCAATTGTGAAAATTCCCTTTTAGATTAATTACACTTTTTATTAGGTCTGAGACTATCAAGTCACAGATATGTCACTGCTTGTCAAGGTTTTGGTCCATCAAAGGATAGAATAATTAATCATCTCCAATCTTGGAGAATGGCGTAATCAAAGGTATTATAGAAGCAATTCTCTGAAAGTAGGTGAACAATTACAGTGATTGTTGATTGTTAACTGTGGCTAAGTATCTAATGACCCCCGGAGTTTCCCTAACAACATGCAAATTAAAATTGTTGCTTTTTCTCTCTAGGAAACAGATCATGACCATAGAAGACTGGCTTAGGTTTCCAGTTGTTTGAAAATAATTCTAAAATGTCCAAATCTATTAAAAAGTAAAACAACAAAACTTCAAGGAGACTACTAACTCATGGCTGTATATTATTATGCAGTCCTTGTAGCTCAATATACACGTTTGAACTGTACTTGATTCAAAGGTTGCCCATTTTTGTATTCAGTTTCAAAGCAAAGGGAATGGACAATTCATTGCTCAAATGTCCATGCAGCACTTACTTTTGGAATGCCTTTACCCTGACTTTGTGAGAACTTGATAATTCCTAGTGCAGTCCATCTCTTTTGGGATCTCTGGGGGTTGGGGGAAAACAAGTCCTGCTCCAGCGGTCCATAGACAGGGAGTTGGAGCACCAAGCTATTGGATCAGTTCAGTACTACACTCACTGATTCTTTAAGCCCAGCTTTTTAAATGCAAAATACAATGTCAAGATGACATCAGTGTTTTAGCATCAGTTAAAGATCAAATCCCCAGTTTTCCTCCCACACTTCCAGCAAGGGGCGGGATTATGTTTTATTCATCCTTTGTAGCCTAAGGATCCAGAACAGTGTGTACAATACACTTGATATCCATAACTTTTATTTTCAGATTGATTTCTTCTGTTTCTTTGATGCCTCTGTTTTACAGGACTTGCTCAAATCTCTCAAGACTTTCAACATTTGAGTTTTACCCCAAGTGCTGCTTTGTCCCTCTGTAGTTTTCCAGATGGCCTGCCACTTGATCAAATACATCATGCTCACTCTGTTCTTGGATACTGAGGCTGTCTCTTTCCAGATACACCACAAATAACAGTTTGTAAAAGAACTTTCAAAAATGCTCATTATCATCCCTGTGTGAGGCAGTAGGTATGGCTCCAAATGCACTCAGCCCAAGAGAGAGGTGGGGACTTCTTGAACTCATCTCATCCTTTATAAAGAAGATCTTTGTTCTATAGCCAAAGAGACAGAGGTTGGGTAGAAAGAAGCAGTGGCAGGGTCTTCTAAGAGCCTGGCTTCTGGGGATGACTGTGAAATATGCAGAAATTGATTAGCTCTGCTTTGAGCACAGCTCCTGACAGCTTGTTCAGAACAAGCAGGTTGGGCCCCATGGAGCATCTGCTGTGGGGAAGCAATCTGCAGATTCCCTCATATGGAGGGGGTGGGCTGAACTGTCCCAGAGGATCTGTGAGAGGATGGAGGGAGTTGTAACTGAGAGGATTCCCAGCTTGTAGTCAGCACTGCCCTTTTTGCACATCTGCTTTGACAGCAGTTCCTACATGCTTTACTTTGACAGCAGTTCCTACATGCTTTACTTTCTCCACTGTGGCCTTTCCAGGGAACCTAATTGTGGTCCCTGTGGGGTACATAACACCCCAATCCAAAGGAGCGCTCTGCTAGCTCAGTCTTCCACCTGCCCCATCTTTTGAGGTGCGGATGGCCTTTCTTGGTACTGTGAACCAGTAGTGTCACCTAATCAGCCTGATTTGAGGGCTGGTGCTTCCAGGTGGATTGAACTTGACTAATAAAGAAACAATACAGAGGAGTAAATAAATGCTTTATGATTTTGATGAGCCTGGTATCTGCCACCTAAGGGAAGGACTTGTCTGGGGGCCCATGTGTATTTCACGATAGCCGCTGCTCTGCTGTGACCTGTCATGCTGGGCAGAAGTCCTTGTTATATCTCATCGTAGTAGCCAGGAACAAGGTGTGGTTGTCAGACACCAAGCAGGAGATGGACAGGAATGAAAGCTTTGATACTGTCAGGTCAGGTGAGGAGAGAGCGTCCTCGCAGGCCAGAAAGAAGCTTTTGAGCTCAGGTGAAGGTTTGGGTTTTTTTTCAGCAGCACTGAAAGAGAATGACAAGACTTAGGAATATTTGGTGTTGAGTGCACATATGTAGAACTGTGAAAGGAATTCCTGAAGTCGTGTAATAAGAGCAAAACCGCCTTTACTTCTGGAAATGGGCTGGTCTATCCTATGTGCTTCTTCCCCCATTATCCTGCTTTCCAAAACATTTGGGAATGGGTATGTTGTCAGGATCATTGACTAAGCTCAAATGCTGGTCCCACCGCTTTTTCACTGTAACATTGAGATAACACGAGGGTAGGGGGCATTCTAGAAATGGTGAAGGCTATGGATTAAAGACAGTCCTGAGGGGAGGGAGGGTGTTTTCATTTTGAGATCAGTGTGTTTATAATGGCTGCTCTGTGGACCTCCACCCAACCTGTGCTTCGTTGAGCATTTTTCCAAGCTGAGAATAGCCATAAGCTTGGAAGACAGGTCAGGAGTAGACACTGAATTGACACGAGTCAGACTCCTAGGCAGGTTGCTTCAGCCTTAGAAAACTTAGTTTCTTTTCCTGGAAAACCCAACCAATCATGTCCAATAATTAAGTAGATACACTTAATGTATCCCAGAGATGCTGTTAAATAGTTCATATTCGTGATTTCAATAAATTTTCACGTCAACCTATGGCATCAATACAGAGACTGACAGGATGAGAATTCTCAGCTCAACAGTTGTGCAGACGTACAACAACAACACATACACACAAATGTACTTTGTATGTACAGTTAGCAAGGATGAATGTGTTCCCAAGGTGACATACAGCTGCCAAAAAAACCACCCAGAGAAGATAAGACACGGTTCCAAGAAACTCAGCTTTGTTCTTGTTCTTCTTCTGAGACAGTCTTTATATCTAGCCCAGGCTAACCTTGAACTCATGATCTTTTTGCTTCTGTCTGAGTGCCGGGTCTGCAGACACATGGCACCATGCCTAGCATGGGAGTTCACCTTCTGCTTTGGCAGTGTTTCAAAGCTGTTCTTATAACCGATACCATTTTACACTAGTTTCCCATGTTCTGTCTTACCCTGTAAACCACCGCAGAAAGTAGGTACCAATCTGTAACTACAAATGCTGTAAAGATCACACTCTGCTAGTATTGGGCCAGACAATCTCCAAGAAGCTTTATCCTCACCCCTGGATATAGTCCTGACCTTCAGCTTTCTCTGAGACCCAGAAACCTCAGATCCCCACATCATCTCAACAATACAGTGAAAGAATGGTGAGCGGTTGAGCTTAGTCAACATACTCATTCCCAGATTTTTTGGGAAGCAGGAGAACAGGAGATGAAGCACAAAGGATGGACCAGTCCTGGGGTGAAAAAGGTGTTCACCATTTGAGATTTATGTACGTGATAGGGCTACTCTGTTCACTGTGCCCTTCCCCCCATCCTTGAGTAGGAAAACCAGGCTGAAGCCTGTCTGGCTTCTCTGCATTTGCAACTTCCTACAGGAACCCTGAGGAGTCCACCAACCACTAAGTTTGCTAAGACAAAGGATGGGGTCTTTGGGCTTTCCCTTTAAAAGCAGTAGGGAATAGTAAATTTCCAGCCTAGATCAGAAACTTTTGTCTTGGCTTCATTCTTCTCTCATGCCCTGCCCTTTTTCATTTCCAGCTCCCCTTTCAGATAGATGCAGTTCATCCAGGGCTGCTGGACAGATACAGCTCACCTCTGCCCAAACCCGGGGTGAGGGGTCTTGAGTAGTTGTTGTTCTAAAATGTGCCAACGTAAAATATCAGAATTCTGTTCATGCCATATTAAGGTCTTTAAAACATTTCTACATTTTTGCGTGTACATGAGCATATACTACAGCATGTATGTGATGGTCAGAGGACAATTTGCAACAGACTTGATTCTCTCTCTGCAGCAGGTGGGTCCTACGGATAGGATTCAATTCATGAGTCCTGGCAACGAGAGCCTTTACCTGCTAAGCCATGTCATCAGCTCCATTCCATTTTAAAGATGTAGAAACTGAGGTTCAGAAAGGTCAACTAATTTGGTCAAGGTCAGCAACCTAGAAATGGTCATATGTGGATTAAAACACTAGTCCATTTCTCTCCTACTCTAGAATCCTGAAAATGCTAAGCATACCAAATGTTCACTGCCAGGCCATTCACATACATTAGTGGAGTAAAATGGAATAGAATGGACAGCCACTTTCTTCTCCTTGAGGACAGACACATGTGTCCTTCCTTTCACAGCATCCTCATTTCCTAGTTAGGGCCACAAGACAGTATCAGCATCACAAGTTCACACAGTGCCAGCTATTGCTGAGCTTGGCTAGGTGGTATCCTCATCTTCCTAATGTTTCATGCCTTCTCTGACTTGGGCTGCTTGGCCAAAGTCCAGTTTTTTAGTACTTTTTAGTCTATAATATTCCAGTATGTCAGATGGAGTCCAGAGAAGTGACAGTGTACCACCACATGCTAAACTGAGAGTGTTTCTTGCCAACTCAAATTATTTATGGTCTAACAGTTAACCAGTCACTCAACTTGAAGCTTTTTGTGCCATAGGGCTGTTTTATTAGGCTCGGCATAAAGATGCCTTGTACATAAGCAACATTTACTGTGGCAGTCTGTTAGCTGGCTTCTTAAAACCATGTCATGCCAGGACAGGATGGTTGTAACTGCAGAAAGGAAGTTTTGAGCTGTTTGCTTCCAAATTAGCCCACCTGGTCTCCTCAGGGAACTCATACAGACTGTCTGACAACATGTTCACACAAAGATTGCTTTCTGAGGTCCTATTATGTACAGTGAAGACATGGGGAACCCAAAGAAGACAAAATATCCTTATAATGATGATGCTTACATACTAATAAGAGGGACCAAAACAGAGACAGGAACTTCAGCACTGTGATGCACAGAGGCACACACAGAAGGCCAGCTCCCGTGGCCTAGGATGGTCCCATGTATACCATATGGGTGAAAATGAGCAGAAACCTGGGTGGAATAGATGAGTATTATTCTACAAGGAGCAAATGGGAAAGACAAATTTATCATTGAACGATTTAAAGAAAGGCCAGGAGGTCAATGGGTCAGGGTGAAGGGAAGGAGGAGAAGGTAGCAAAGAGATAAGTCAGAGGGGTGGGGAACGGTCTCACCATGTGGAGTGTTACACACAGGGTAGCTAGGGTCTGTGGGTATTCAGTGAATAGATGAGTAGTCTGCTGAATGATAAAAAAGGGGCTGGTCCTATACGTGTGGTAGGGAGGACAGAAGCCATCGTCTGCTCCAGACCCCACCACTTATCAGCCACTAGTCACTGAATGCTTGCCACGTGTCAAGGCACTCTGCAGATATAATTTACCTTATCCCTTGTCACCGTTCTAGGGACAGACACATGACTCTCTTTTCTGTACGGGGAATAGAGACAACTGAAGTACTGGAGGAACCTGTAGAAGATCAAAGAGTGTTTTATGGTTAACCCAAGACCCATAGCTCTCCACCCCTCTACATAAGGGGCTGGGTTTGAGTTACTGCATCTATGGCCAGGACAAGGAGTCTGGTTTAAAATAAAGAGATAATGTACAAGAGGCTGGAACTGCTAAGAAATAGAGATAGGTCTTGGAATGCCCCCAAGTGGATCCCAGGCCAGGATGGAGGATGAATGTGGGTTAACAGCATCTTCCCAGGCACAGTATTGGAGACCCCAGAGATCTTGTGATTTAAGGAAAACAGATTGCTCCAAATATAAATATAGATATAAATATAGATAGCTGCATTAAATGGATCATGTCTGGAAATCCCTCAGAATCCTAGATCTTTATTTAGGCCTTGATTTCTAATGGCTTGTAAAGAAATAAAATCCAGTATGTTCTACTTTTATTGGATTTTAAAGTAATTGGTCACAGACATATACTGCACTGTTTTCTTTCATGTTTTTCTGTCCTTGGGAAACAGTAAACTTGAATCCAGTACTCTGTGCATGTTGTCAAGTGCTCTGAGCTACATGCCAAATCCAGATGAATTTAAGTCTAAGAACTTAAATACTTGTGTAATATATTAATTATTGAGTTTTTGCTGTTTTGAGACAAGGTCTCACTACATGGTCCAGACTGGCTTCGAACTCATGATCCCCTTGCCTCAGCCTCTGGAGTTTTGGGTCTACAGTTATGTGCTATATGACAACATAAATGCAGCATTTAGGCCCCTATTATTTACAGCTATCTTTTTTTAAATTCACAGATATAATAAATACCAAATGAGTTTAAGGGGTGCGGGGATGTTTAGAAATAATTAACCAACTCTGTTTTTATTTCTTCCCAGTAATTTTAACATTTACCATTAAATGAATATTTCCTACTTCTTGCCTATATTTTAAAATTAAGAATATATGAAAATCTCTACAGATATATTGACATGTTTCTAATATTGTTTTTCTGTCTTTTTTAATTGAAAATAGTTTTCTTTTAATACAATATATTCTGAACTCAGTTTCCCCTCCTCCAATGTCTCCTGGATCCTCCCAACTTCTCTACAGATCCAAGTCCATACTTTTGCATGTATTTCTTGCTACCCTGCCTGCCTGTAGAAGTGGCCTGTGGCTCCTTGACTTTTCTCTCCCTTATCTCTCTTCTGCATCTTTCTTTCCTACGGGGACCCAGAAGTCTTGCCTATTCCTTCCACCCATCAATTAGCCCATGGCTTCTTTACAGGGAGATCAAGAACTAATTGGAGAACAGGACCTTAGCATCAGAACCACCTCTACACCATACTTTTCCCTTCTCTGTCTCATTAGAAAATGATCAAGTATTTACAAAATTTAGTTAAATTAAAAGAAACCAGAATAAGACAAAAACAAACAAACAAACAGAAAAAAAGGAACCAAAGAAATAGTGCAAGAAACACATGGAGATGAAGAGACACACTTTGTGGTTTCTTAATATTCATTTTAAAGATTAAATGTCAAAATTAATATATTTATCTTGTGTACATATATGCAGGCATGAAAACATGCTAAGGTACATGTGTGGCGGTCACAGAAGAATTTGTGGCAGTTAGGTCTCTCTCTCCACCATGTGGTTCCTAGGGATCACGCTAAGAGCATCAGGCTTGAAAGCAAGCACTTTTATCCATTGAACCATCTCTCCAGTTCGGCAGCCTAATAATCTAATGCTTCACTATAACAATTTTTGTCTCCTTGAGTCCCATATGTCTTCATGTTATTCCTCATAATTTTTATTACTACCAATAAAGTTACAATAAAAATTCTTCTAAAGCATACTTACATTTTTATGCTTTGATTTTTTTGAAATAGATTTTTAAGAGCAAATTGTTCAAAGGCATAAACATTTAACATTTTAATAAAGCCTGTGAGGTTATTTTCCGGCATGTGTTTTACCTATCACAGTTCTAGCAGGATTTAATACCGCCTTTTCTTCACCTCATTAAAAATATTGTTTTTAAAATTTCCGTGATTTTTTCCAACTTGATGAACAAAAAATTATTTCCCCCTCTCTTTTTTTTCTTTTCCCCTATTAGTTGCATTCCCCCACTTTTTGATGATTTCACACATTCATACACATGTACTATGATCACACATGCCCTCACCCTCTCTTACTCTTCCTCCATCCCTCTTGGCTCCATCCCTTCTTCCCACCTATGCTCCTCCTACTTTCTTGTCTGTGTGGGGGCGTGGGGTGGAGCTTGGAGGGATCTTGTCTGTTAGCAATAACTACTATGTATTTTGTTAAATGTTTCTTTTCTTTTTTGTATTTTCTGGTTATTTTCATTTAGCATGCTATGAACTACTTATTTATAGACATATGTTTTTAAACTAGCCTCACC